>PVJI01004233.1:0-111349 GCA_004026765.1 Micronycteris hirsuta | reverse complement strand
AAAACCCCTTAACATTTCATATAGTAAAGGCTGCGTGATGATGTACTCCTTGAACTTGACCTTATCTGAGAAGCACTTTATCTGCCCTTCCATTCTAAATGACAGTTTTGCTGGATAGATTATTCTTGGTTGTAGGTCCTTGCTTTTCATGATTTGAAATATTTCTCTCCAGCCCCTTCTTGCTTGGAAGGTCTCCTTATAGAAATCTGCTGACAGTCTGATGGGAATTCCTTTGTAGGTAACTTTCTCCGTTTCTCTTGCTGCTTGTAAGATTCTTTCCTTATTCTTGACCTTGGGTAATGTTATTATGATGTGCCTTGGTGTGTTCCTCTTTGGGTCCCGCTTCTTTGGGGTTCTCTGAGCTTCTTGGACTTCCAGGAAGCCTATTTCCTTTGCCAGATTTGGGAAGTTCTTGTTCATTATCTGTTCAAAAATACATTCAATTTCTTGGTGTTCCTCTTGTCCTTCTGGCAGCTCAATGATCCAGATGTTGGGTCGTTTACAAATGTCTCTGAGGTTCCTGAGTCCCTCCTCATTTTTTCGAATTCTTGTTTCTTCCTTCTGGTCCACCCCATTGGTTTGAGTCCCAGCTTCCTTTTTTTCCCTATTGGTTCCCTGTAAATCTTCCTCCATTATCTTTATCGTATTCTTCATTTGTTCAATTATTTGCGTCCACCTTTCTTCCAGTTTTATGAGCATCCTGATTACCAGTGTTTTAAACTGGGCATCTGTTAATGTGGCTATTTCTTCGTCCATTAGTTGTAATTTGTTCTGATCTTTCATTTTGGCCGTTTTCATTCTTTTTTATCTCGGTGCACCTGTCGGAGTCTTAGGTGTTTGTTGGTGCCTGGCAACCTGGGTCGTTATTTTGTGATGTTTCCTCTGGGGGCGGAGCCTGGGAGGGAGCAATGGCGTCTGCCGTTCACCTCCGCTCCCTATCACCCTCTGCTCCCCAGTTCCCCACTGCCTTTTCCGCCAGTCTCGGCCCTGCTGGTTCCCACTGGCCTCTCCAGTTACGCCGCCGGCCTGCGAGGTTCACCCGTTGCTCGGGGTTGTGCTTTGGTTAGGCGCTCGTGGGATGAGTTCCTCCGGGCAAACTGCCTCTCACTCCGCTCCTCCGCTCGGTTCTGCCCCGCTTACCGGCCTGGATGTACGTCCTCCCCAACTTCCTGGGTGTCGGACTTCCCTTCAGTTCGTTTCTGTCCGTTCTGGTTGTTTATTTTTCGCTATTGAGTTCGTTGTTTAAACTCTCTGGTTGTGAGCATTAGCGCAGTGTGTCCACCTACGCCGCCATCTTGGTGGAACTCCCCCTGGGTTTTCTTAATCTTGATGAGGAGGTGACTTTAATTGTAGCTGCTGTTCTAAACAGAACTTCCTTACCGCTTACCCCTGGATTTAACAACTGAACTGACATTTCCTCCCAATATTCCATTAACAGAAAATATCAGGACACATTTGCTTTTACCTAGAATAAACTGAAAAATTGCCTCCAGTGATGCTGCTTTACAGTGAGTGGCACTGGGACCTTGGCCATTTTCCCTCTTCAGCAGGATATTGTGTCGGTCCGTGCTGGTCCACTGCATGGATGCCATGACACTGGTGAGACCTGAGGAGGTGAAGTGGGGGCTGCCCCAGATGTTCTGGTAAGATGCTTATGAGCCAGTAGTGAGGCGTGTGTGTCAAAGGGTGGGGAACAAAGTCCTAAAAAACACATGGCCTTCTGGTTCATTCTTTAAATCCTCCTGGTCTTGTTGGCCACTGTTAGAATAAGATGACGAGAGCTGTGTGGGCTTTGATCAGCTTCATGCAGGGACAACCTGGCAGCAGCTCACTCAGGGCCTGTGTCACATGTCTCTTGCTCCCTCCCCTGAGGACTCTGACTGACACAGCAGCCTGGGACCCCTGCAGGGACCCCCTTGGCATTCATGCCTACCTAACCTGCTAGGGTGAGGGAGTTATTGCTTCATAGAAATGTGACCTAGGATTGGTCAAGTTGGGCACTCCTCCTGGGGACTTCGACACTTGAAGGCATGGCACAGAGATGCAGGCACAGCCAGTGACTGTTTACCTGGTCATGGAGGTAAGAGGCAGTGGTGTGACGATGAGTGTCCAGTGTTGGTGCCCAAGTGGTGAAATCCAAAACGGTTCCTTTGCAATGATATTGGCTGTGTCTTAGTTGTCTACCTCCCTTGGTTCCTGCCTATTTTTCAGCTTTGTTTTTTAGTCTTCACATTGATTCTAGGGCCTATTTGATAGTTTTCCTATACATAATTTTTCTGTAGAAGTAGATTTTACTGTTTGCAACGATGACCTTTTCATTATTACTTCACCTTTTCTTCCACTCCAATACTAGGCTACTCCTGTTTCATCAATGTGTGTTTTTTTCCTCTTTAGAAATAAAAGCAATGATTTATTAGGCTTGTTTTTTTAGTTTTTTAGGGGTTGTCTTTTGAGAAGATAAGTTTGAAGAACAGGGAACTAAGTAAACAGGGAATTCAGTATGCTACTTAACAGCTGTGAAACTATTCTAATTTGATGTTTTGAATTTTATTAATTAAAACCCAACTGGGTGATGACTTGTTGTAAAGTGATGGTGTGACTTTTTTTCTGTCTCTTTCTGTTGGGTAGGTTAGTTCTGAGTGTCAATGATCACAAAGGCAGAGTGTAAAAATATTTTACATGTGAACAAGAAAAAAATTAGGTGTTGTTTTTGTTATAAATATTAATTCAATTTAACACATTGTGACTGAAGGAGCTGATGTTTGCTGGTCTTTTCACACTTGAAGATTATATAACGGATCTGACATGGACCTAAACTGCTCTGGTTAAAACGGAAGGGACACAGAGAGGCCCTGGGGTGGATCCACACACCACGGCTGCAGCTTGAGGAGAATCGGAGAGAGAGTAGCTACTCCATGGGAAAGGGTATGTAAAGAGAGGTGACTCTTTGTTTGGCAACTGAGGAGAACTTTGGAGACATGGAGATGTGTAATGGTGATTTGGGGAGAAAAATACTTTGTGTGTAATATAAACTATGTCCATCTCCACCTAGAAATCATAAAATCCATATTGCTTACTGATGCCCGTGGGTGGGAGTCTGTTTATTGCAGAAGGGATGACATGTAGGGTGAAAATAGAGGCAACGTGTAAAGTCAGTCAACACTTGGATTACAGAAATAATTTTTTTACTCTCCTGTAAATGTCATTGTCACTGTCTTTAACTGGGACTTACAGTAGCATTCACACTCAAAGGCTCTTTTCTAACATTAGATCTATTTTTTTCACCCAGATTTGCCACATTTTCACCAAAAACAGAACTAGCATTTTCTGAGGACCTACTGTGCACCAGTCACTAAGCCAGCCCTATACTAAGGTATGGAACGGTACAGTGGGAGTTGCCTGCTCAGGTGGGAGAAGTATTTAATTACTGAGTTTGTTTAGAATTGTTCATGTATTTTTTAAAAAGATTTTATTTGTTATTTACTTTTAGGGAGAGAGGGAAGGAGGGGGAAAGAGAGGGACGGAAACACTGATGTGTGAGAGAAATGGCATTGATTGGTGCACACCCTTATCTGGGACCTGGCCCACAACCCAGGCATGAGCCCTGACTGGGAATGAAACCGTGACCTTTTGGTTCATAGGCTGGCACTCAATCCACTGAGCCACACCAGCCAGGGCAAGAATTATTTGTGTATTCTAATAGTAAAAAGCAGGTCAACTTTTACCCAGTTTTATTACTGTTTTAAAATTCTCTACCAATAATGCACCCTCTTTTTTACCTGCACTTAGGTATAAGTTTCATCTTCCTTGGTATGTCATTATTTTAAGCTTTACATATATTATCTGTTGTATCACTTAGAATAGCCCTATAAGGTGTTGACACCCCCATATTATAGATAGCCCTTGAAGAGATTAAGAATGTCACTCAAGGACACTGATAGACAGGAGGGGAGATTTCAACCCAGCACCTCAGGTGTGCAAACCTGCACTGTCCCCTCTGCATTGCACTGCCTCCTCATGGCAGCTTGGAAAATATAACAGCATGCAGGTTTTTCTTCTCTTTTAGGATTTGGCAGATTAGTGCTACTCTCTCTCTGGCTCCTAAAATCTCTTGGAGGGTTGAGTGCTACTTAGTGCAATGGGCAAGTACCCACTCTCTCTCCCTGGTGACAAAGATACTTTAGTTGTCTTTGGACTATAAAGCTCTTATGATTTATCTTTGATTGTGAAAAGAACTATATAAAAGCAGTGACTAAATTCAGACCTACAGGCTGGGTGGGGTGTGGTGGGTAGAGGGATTGAGCAAAAAGATAAAAAAGAGAAAAAAATCACAGATATGGACATCACAGTATGGTGATTACTGGGAGGTAGTGGGGGGAGGAGGAGGATATAGGAGGATAAATGGTGATGGAAGAAGATGTGACTTGGGGTGGCAGACATACAATACAGTGTACAGATGATGTATTGTGGGATTGTGGATCTGAAACCTGTATAATTTTGTTAATCAGTGTCACCCCAATAAATTCAATAAAAATTTTTAGAAAGAAAAAAGGGAAAAATATAAATTCAGATTCACAGGACAGTACAGCTGGCCTACTTTTCTGATGTTTTTGGCTTATTTTAAAGAAATAAACATAAATAGACTACCGGCCAAAATGGAGGCATAGGTAGATACACTCTGCCTCCTCGCACAACCAAAAGAAAGATAACAACAAATTTAAAAACAAAAAACAACCAAACTGCCAGAAAATCAAACTGTCTGGAAGTCTGACAACCAAGGAGTTAAAGAAAAACATTCATCCAGACTGGTAGGCGGGGCGGAGGCGGGAAGCTGGGTGGAGAGGACTCGTGGCAGGGAGGCTGCTGGAGGACTAGGGCAGGTGAGGCGGTGGCTAGTGGAGCGGGTGGTCCCACATTCGCGTACAGATAAACTGGAAGGAATAACTGGGGAGTGAGACAGGTTGCACAATCCAGGGTTCCAGGGTGGGGAAATAAATCCTCAAAACCTCTGACTGAAAAAAACAATGAGGGTTGAGGCAGCAGGAGAAACTCCTAGGAGAGTTCATTGGAGAGACCTATAGGTTCTTAGAATGCACACAGGCCCACCCACCTGGGAATCAGCACCAGAAGGGCCCAATTTGCTTGTGGGTAGTGAGGAAATGACTGAAAGCCAGCCAAGAACTGAGCAAGTGGCACTGTTCCCTCTCTGACCCCTCCCCCACATACAGTGCCACAACACAGCCAAGTGGGTTGCCCTACCCTGGCAAATACCTAAGGTTCTATGCCTTACTATGTAACAGGCACACCAAGATAAAAAAAATGACCCAAATAGAAAGAATAGATCAAAGTTCCAGAAAAAATAAAACTAAGCAATGAAGAGATAGCTAACCTATCAGATGCACAGTTCAAATCACTGGTAATTAGGATGCTCACAGACATGGTTGAATATGGTCACAAAACAGAGGAAAAAGTGAAGGCTGTGAAAAGTGAAATAAAGGAAAATGTACAGGGAACCAACAGTGACGAGAAGGACACTAGGACTCAAATCAATGGTTTGGAGCAGAAGGAAGAAAGTAACATTTAACCAGAACAGAATGAAGAAATAAGAATTCAAAAAAAATGAGGAGAGGCTTAGGAACCTCTGAGACAACTTTAAACATTCCAACATCTGAATCATAGGGTGCCAGAAGGAGAAGAGGAAGACCAAGGGATTGAAAACTTGTTTGAAAACATAATGAAGGAGAACTCCCCTAATCTCCAGAGGACATAGACTTTCATGATGTCCAGGAATCTCAGAGTCCCAAAGAAGTTGAACCCAAGGAAGCACATACCAAGGCACATCATAATTACATTACCCAAGATTAAAAATATGGAGAGAATCTTAGAAGCAGCAAGAGAAAAGAAGACAATCACCTACAAAGAAGTTCCCATAAGACTGTCAGCTGATTTCTCAAAAGAAACCTTACAGGCAAGAAGGGGCTGGAAAGAAGGATACCAAGTCATGAAAGGCACGGACCTACATCCAAGAATACTCTATGCAGCAAAACTTTCATTTAGAATGGAAGGGCAGATAAAGTGCTTTACAGATAAGGTCAAGTTTAAAGAGTTCATCATCATCAAACCCTTATTATATGAAATGTTAAAGGGATTTATCTAAGAAAAAGAAGTTCAAAAATATGAACAGTAAAATGACAGCAAACTCACAGTTGTTAACAACCACACCTAAACAAAAGCAAAAACAAACTAAGCAAACAACTAGAACAGCAACAGAACCACAGAAATGGAGATCACATGGAGGATTATCAACAGGGAAGTGCGAAGGGGAGAGAGGGGGAAAAGGTACAGAGAATAAGAAGCATAAATGGTAGGTAGAAAATAGACAGGGGAGGTTACAAATAATATAGGAAATGTAGAAGCCAAAGAACTTATGTGTATGACCCATGGACCTGAACTAACAGTGGGGGGGAATGTGGGTGGGGGTGTGTGCAGGGTGGAGGGGAATTAAGGGGGGAAAATGGGACAACTGTAATAGCATAATCGATAAAATATATTAAAAATAGCTTAAAGCAATACAACTGTTATGATGAGGTATCAAAACTAATTCACTCTTGGTTAAAATGTGCCCTTTTTATATATCCTTAGTGGAAGGATGGGTGCAAGAGAGCAGTAAATTATTGAGTTCAAAGCAGTTGAGAACATTTGCTTTGAACTGAATTAAACATTAAGCAGCACTAGAAAAATACTTCTTACTTGCTTTTGAATTACTACCTTCTTCTTCCTTTTTCTCCATTTTTAACCCCCATTTTTTAATTCTGAATATTTATTGTCACTTAGCTAGCAAAGGCAGATTAATTCCTTTTTGCCATTTTCATAGATATGGGTTTCTTTTGCTTATAAATTAACACTAAAAACATTTTTGACTCAAGTCTAAACAAGACAAACATATGGATTAGATTTATTTTGAAGTAAACGTGGCTTTAAGACTGGTTTGTGGTAGTGGTTGCACAGGGAGAGGGAGAGAAAAACGCTTTCGGGGCTTTTTAAACTTCAGAACACTTAGAAATGTTTTTTAGGTCAGTCCTAGCCCCAGCGGCACAGATGTCCCCATTCTTGGACAATCTTGGCATTGGACCAGAATCCTACGACTCTCTGAGTTGTGGGGTGTTGGGGGTGGGGGCGCCGGAGCAAACTTTCCTGCTTGCTTGGCACCCCTTATTTTACGGTAGAAGTTGACTATGGAGCGATAAACCTCTTAATCTAATTTTTGCAGGTTAAATTATGCTTCTATCCTTAGTTGTTTTGTTAGTTTTTGTCCGCGTGCAGTCCATAGATCATCTGCATCCAATGGCCAAAGCATGTGTTAGACGTGTAGAATCCCAGTTCCATGTCAGTCCTAATGAGTTCATGTCTTTATGGGTTGAGCTCAGGAATCTGCATTTAAGAAGAAGCTAGGGCACGTCAAAGTTTGAGATCTACTATTCCGTCACTTAGGATTAAGGGGTATTTTAGTCATGGTAAATTATTAGGTTACCATACTCTGGGGCTGTATTTAGGGTAATAGTGATTTTAGCACTGCTTAAGGTTTCAGTTCCTCTAGTTTTTATGGATCTCCTACAGGCATTTTCTGTACATAATTTCTTATGTAGTGAAGTATTTTATCCCACAGTCAAGATGGAAAAACAGAGGCTCCCAGATTTCACTTGCTCACCCAAGTTTACACAACTCATTAATAGCAGAACTAGGATTTGGATCAGGTTTCTGACTCCAGAGGCCAACCTCTTACATTTCTACCATAACTGTTCTTTGGCTGAGTTACAGGTGCTTATTAAGCTCCTACTACGGTCCAGGCACTGGTCTAAGTGCTAGAGATAGACCAACAGGAGAAGAGACCTCTCCTCCCTGAAACCACGTTCTTTTGGGAGAAGACAGACAATAAACAGCTCAAATGCACATTAAGTACCCACAATAACAAAATACAATAAATGAAGATTTTAATTCTGAAAAAATCATATTGTTATAATCTTTATTGTCACACAAAACTAAATAAGACATTATTAGTGTTAAGCACTAATAAATTCCTTAGCTATTACATGTAGCAGATGACATGAGACTTGTCCATAAATAGTAATTAATGAGGATTGTTTGTAACCAAGGAAATATATAATTTGGAAAATTATTTCTCATAAGTCGTCTTAGCTATGATCAACTAATCAGATTGGAAAGAGTTTGTTAAAGCTGTTTAAGCACTTAACCATGTGACATATTAGGCAACCATTCCTCACCTACCACCCTGAGCATCTCAGCCCCCAGATAGATGGAAATGGTTGTGAAAAAGAACAGAAGAAACTCTCTCTGTTCTTGGCTTAGGTTATGGGGCTACGTGAGCCTCCTGCTCTTTATATTTTGAAACTAGCTTGAACAAATGCCTTCTTGGTATTCACCAGAGAGCGCTTTCTTTCATTTATTTTAACTTGATTGTTGTTCGTCTCCTGAAAGCACAATTAAGACAAGTTGTTAATGTGGAAGAGAGCGAGGCCAGGGCTCTGATAGTCTCCATGTCTTTTCTTGAATCGGGTGAGGTGACCTGAAAACAATGCACTTAATTTTCCTTCCTCTCAGTCCCTGCCGAAGTACTTTCTCTGAGCATTGCTTTGCTAGGCTTTCGTGTTGATAAAAGAAACAATTACACAAGGTCTATCTCTATATTCTCGCAAAATGGCTTTCTGAAACATTGTGCCTTCTATTTTTCCAAGCTGTTCTGTGAAGTTACTTGAACTTAACACTTAGAGTGGTTTTGCCTTCCTGACCAGCCCGTCCTGGAATGTCTTTCTCTGTGTGGATGCCTGACTGACCTCTGGTCATTGAGCACAGATGTTACTACTTCCAGAGCTGGCCCTTCTGACCCCCAGTCTCCCTTCTAAGGAGCTAATCATTCCACTTTCCCTACCTGAGCTCTGCTTGTTGAACAGAGTTTCCGTGGCTGAATTTTTCACTGTTTTCCTGTCTGTTGTCTTTAGCTGCCCCTTATCAAGTTATCATGAGGCTGATAATAATGCTTTAGCCATCTCAGAGTTCTCAGCGTTCATCACAGTGGGGGCCACATATAAACTTTTTTTTTTTTTGCAGTAAGTCCAAACTGGTGTAAGTGTGAGATTAGGAATTGGAGTAAAGTGGATGGAGGTAAGCCTTAAAGACTGAAAAGATGTTCTAATAAGTGAAAGTTATTGAGGAGGTGGAGAATCTGTCCTGGACATCACTAAAGGATCTATAGTTTAGGGGGAAGGGGCTCAACACAGTCAGGGGGCATCCACTGAAAGAAATTAATCTCTGTCCTGTCTACACTGCCAGAGGGTTGACATTCCTCAATAAACTGGTTGCAGTCACGATGGGTGTGAGGACTGTTTTTGCATTTGTAACCCAGCATTCATTCCCCCTACTTCTGATAACAGGTTCCTGATTTGGCTTCAGAGAATTCTTTCTCTTATCATATACCTCTTATGGGAGTGTGAGTTAAAGCACCAACTCTCTTTAGCTAAAGAGAGGGCATGTGATGTGAGTAAGGCCAAACATTGATCTTTCACAGGACATTGAATTTTGAGAAGAGGGACCCCAAACCTGAAAATGGTTGGAGCTCCCTCATGGGTGGGTGTCTCTTAGCTGCTGTTCCAGATCCTGAGCGGTCTTGGTTTCAGTCTCCCCTGAAGCCTGATTCATTCATTCAAGAAATAGTTTTTGGGTATTATTTGTGATCCCAATGGTTTTGTATAAAACAAGACAGACAAGTCCCCACTGTCATGGACCTGACACTCTGTGGCGGTTCTTCAGCTCTTTCTCACCCTTGGAGCTCCTGTGTATCTTCTGACAAATTCCTTTTCTGCTCACGTCAGCCAGGCTGGTTTCTGTGGCTTGTACCCACACCCAGCTGATCACAGTCACTTCTCTACCATGGCACGCAGGCTCCTCCTGACATTGTCCAGCCCAGGCTCGTCTCACTGCACTGCCAGGCACGGTCTACAGCCCACTTACACCAAACAGCAGCAGAGCCTTGGCACTTGCTGAGTGTTTTCAGATTTGACTACATGACAAGGACACAAGGACACATAGGATTCTAAGTCACTGGTATTTGCCCAGAGTATAACTCGGGCTACTTTCTCATCGACTATACACACTGTTCCATCATATTAGAATTTCTACCACTGTGTACTCAGCAAAATTCTACCATTGTGTAGAATTTCTACCATTTCTACCATTGTGTACTCAGCAAAATTCCATCCTTTAAGTTCAAACTGCACTTTCTCTACCGTCTGCCTTGGAAGTTTATTTGGAAATAGAAGCAACAGCATGAGCTTTAGACCAGTCACATTCACTTGTTCTGTATCCTTGGGCAAGTCACTTAAACTCATTGAGCCTCAGTTTTCTCATATATAAAATGGGGATAATAGCACCTGCCTCACTGGTCTGTTCTGAAGGTGGAATGAAGTGATACGTATAAAATGCCTACCTCAATGCTTGATACAGAGGCATGACTTAAAATATTTTCGTTCCCCCTTTGTATGAATTTAAGTCCCAGCAGCATACGGGTGACATGCTGAAATTAGGATAATTCACAAAGTTGGGCAGAGTATAAGAGAACTACAGGGGCAGTCCAGGGGCTAATAACAGTAGAGCAAGAGCTTGTACCAAGTGTAAAGGGCTAAGAGGAGGGAGAGGTACACAGGAAAGAGTCTTGTAGGAAATGTGGCCTTGAGAAGACCAGTGACCTATAGTGCAAGGACAGAGCTAAGTGCCCTTGCAGAAAGGAGAATGGGTATAAATGCTGTCACCTTGTTCTCCTGCCACGTTCTGCCAGTGTTTCCGACAGGAAGCCGGAGGGCAGGAGCCGTACAGGTCAGCTTTCCCGGCTACAGAGCTGGTAGAGAGGAAGGAAAAGTGGATTTGGGAAAAGTGGACCAAAGACATCCTCTGTACCTTTCCTTCATGTAGCAAGTTTAATCATTTAATTTCATGAACAGATGTACAAAGAAATGAAATGTAGTTTAACTAACCTCATCTTCATTATGAACCTTACTCCATTTTTTCAAGTAGAACTATACACGGTTGCTGTTGGTCAAAAAGTGCTGACTATTGATACTTCTCATGGCCAACCCAACGGTAAATTCAGCTGGTGCGATGATTAAGCAGTCTATTTATGGCTGGGTCCGTACTGATGCTTCACCAAGCCTCCCCTTTCCCTGCTCTATGTTAAGTATTGTGCACAGCTGTCAAGGATACGGCTCATTTCTGGGCCCATGGTCCCCACAACACGATGTTTGAGGAAGATGAGCCACCAGCCCCAGTGTTCCACGTGTTTCTGAAGTCACCTCATCTTTGCTGTCTCTGGCAGAAGAGGAAAGGCACCTGGAGCCTAACTCGCTGTCCCTCTGTGTTCTGACTAGGCCTTGGTCTAGACAGGACAGATGTGTCTGTGCTTCTCCTCTCCAGCTGGCTGGGACTTCCCCTCTGTATTTCCTTCTCCTTCCCTGCCTCGTGGCTTATTGAGCTTCAGGGTGAAAGGGGACCTGGAAGGAAAACTGGCTTCTCCATAAAGGAACAAAATCGCAGGTCATTAAAGATATATAACTACTATATTTGCCTCTGGTTATGAGGCAGAAGCCCCTAGAATAAGTAGCGTATTGAACCATATCACTAATTTTTACTTAATGGAAACAGATATTCTTTCATTGAGAGTTAGTTTTGATAGAAGGAAGAGAGAAGAAACCCTGAAGTCAAGGGTGTCTATGACCGGAAAATGTGCAAATGAGAGGTTCAGGAGATGCACTTTACCCCCTTCCTATTGAAGATATCAAATGAACCCGACTCTGCCGGTAAATTCTTGTTTTCCCCTTAGATTGAGACATGGTCTGGGATCAGCTGGATGCAGGTATTTGTTTATGACTGCGCTCCATCCTGAACTGTTTCAGAATTCAATTGGGTTTTGTTTACTTGGTATTTTGGGCTAAGTCAGGATTTTTTCTTTTAATCCCCTAACATTTCAGTGATAAGAACACTTTATTTTTGCCCTGGCTGGTGTAGCTCAGTGGATTGAGCGTGGGCTGCCAACCAAAGGGTCGCTGGTTTGATTCCCAGTCAGGGCACATGTCTGGGTTGTGGGCCAGGTCCCTAGTGGGGGCCATGTGAGAGGCAACCACACATTGATGTTTCTTTCCCTCTCTTCCTCCATCTCTTCCCTTCAGTCTAAAAATAAATAAATGAAAATCTTAAAAAAAAAACCACTTTATTTTCATGACACTGGCTTTTAGAGGCATTTCCATTCTGGGCACTGCCTGGTCTGGCTTTTGTCTGGGAAAGACAGTGCACGCAAACCCTTGCCAAGTATGAGCCACGGCTGGCTTTCTTCATGCCCCTCGGGGGTAGCGCCTTGAGAAGAACTCACAGGGGAGGCATGATATGTATGTGTATGTGCGGTCTTTGACTTCTCCATATTCTAAATCTCAGTCGAATATTTTAGTTGGGGAGCCAGGCGGAAATTTCCCGCTTCATTCATAAACAGGATGAGAGGGCTGGGAAAGTACAGTCTTTGTGTCATTAGGAATGAAAGGAATCCCAATAGCTCTTCACGGAGGTAGTGGTGGGTGGTTTTATGAGACAGAAAAGAAATAATTCCACTACTGGTGCTAATAAGCCTGTTGATAGAAGTCTGGCCTCCAGTGGAATCCCTGCTTCACTCTGGTGACAAAAGCCATCTTCCTCTCAGAATAAAAGGGAATAATGAATTGCTTTGAGAAGCGTGGGGTCATGGCCATTGCTCGGTGGTAGGAGAGGCATGGTCGTTGGTTTGGTTCGGACCTGGGTCTCGGTCCAGGCCCCATTACACACTTGCTGAATGATGTTGGGCAACTACTTACGTCCTCTGTGCTTCGGGTTCTTCCTGAGTACAAAGGCAGAAGTGATGCCTGCCTTGAAGGACTGTAACAGGGGGCTCACTGCAGAGCCTGGTCTACAGAGAAGGTCAGAAAACCCCTTTATAAACTGAATACTGGTTTTCTTTTCAAAAGAAAAAAGCTAACATCCAGAAAATTAGGCAAGACAAGCGCACAAGAGCTGGTTTTCTCTAAACAATCATCCACAGTAAATGGCAGAGAACATTTTCTTAAAGCAAGGAGCTTCAGAGGTATAAACTTACCTCTGAAATAATCTTAAAGTCGTCTTTCCAAAATTTTGATGTATCATATCTCAAAGAAGCTAGTTTTAGCAAAATGCTAAAAGTTTCAGCTTGTGCTCAAAAGGAAGAAAACGAGAAACTCGGGGCGGGTACGTAACATAGCATCTGAGACTGGTGGCTGGTCAGCAGCAGAGCTCTATCTCCCACAGCCCGGAATCTGGGAGCGCAGGGTGCCAACGTGGTTGCCTTCTTTTGGGGGCGCTGTTCTGGGTTGCAGACTGTCCCCTCCTTGTTGTATCTTTGCATGAGGAAGAGAGAGAGTGAGAGAGCCGCCGAGGGTCCCTTTGCTGAGGGCACAGGTCCTGTTCTCGAGGGCAGAGTTCTCAGCCCCGTCTCCCGGCACCATCACACTGGAGGCTCGTTTTCAATGTATGAATCTGGGGGGACACAAATTCAGTCCATAACAAATTGTGATTTCATAACAAACTTGTCAAAATCTCATAGTTTCTCCTCGATAGGAAATTACAATAACAAAACACCTCTACATTCCAAATACCTTTATATAGACATCTTCTTTGTAATAACTGCAAGAGTTATTGAAAACTTTTATCTGTGACCCTTAGTAAGAAACACATTTAATATCATGTATATGTATATAGAATGTACATATAATATATAATTACAAGCCCTGGCTGGTGTAGCTCAGTGGATTGAGCACGGGCTGGGAACCAAAGGGTCCCGGTTCAGTTCCCCGTCAGGGCACATGCCTGGTTTGCGGGCCGGGTCCCCAGTGAGGGCCATGTGAGAGGCAACCATACATTGCTGTTTCTCTCCCTCTCTGTCTCCCTCCCGTCCCCTCTCTCTAAAAATAAATAAATAAAATCTTTAAAAAATATATATATAATTACATACATATATAAAATTAAAGCAAAAATTTCACGAAACAATACTTATAAAATAATTGCCCACTTTTAGAGATCTTGGGTCATACTGTGCGTATTTCATTAATGACTGTTCTGTAGTTAAAACTTATGTAAATCTCATCACAAATGAGACTGAGACTTGTTTTGAAATATCCCTTGTTTTTTCAAGCACTTAAAGGGATTTCCTGCCAAATCTAGAGCTTTTCAGGAAGAGTACAGAGCCCTGGAAAGGGTGAGTACTCTCCCCACCCTGGCCAGGCCCCGCTTGCCTCCCGGCTGGGAAGGAGGAAGCTCTGCAGCTGTGAGGACAGTGAGCTGGTGGTCAGAGAGAAGTGCTTTGTGTTCTCTCCAGTTCTACTCGCCCAGTCTTCAAGCATCCACGTCTAACGCTGTGGTGGCTGCAGAGCACTGCGAGGTAGGACGTTCACCCCAGCGTAGAGGCTGAGGGGAGGAGGCAGGTCCAACCACTGGGGAGAATGTGTGTGACTTCAGTGGTCCTGCTTCTTGAGAAACAGAGGAGTGGATTGATAATACTGGTTATCCTCTAGGCTGGGCTGATAATTATTTCCTTGGGTTAAACTATGTGAAAGCTTTAACTCTGTTTAATCCCTCTTTCCCTATCAAAGGTCAAGAAAGAGAGAAAGAATGACTGAGTTGAGTTTTCACTTGGGATTGGTCAGAGTGACGCAGGCACCCCTGGCTCCTTGTCTCCATCTTGTCTCTCTTCTTCTTCTAGTTCCACTGTTAGTCCCTTTCCACCGCTCAGTTAGGAAAAAACCTTTGATGCCAAAATGCCTAGTGTATAAAGTATGGGCCCCATGCAACTCTCACAAGGATGAAATGAAATGCTATAAATTATGAGCAAAGAACTTAGTAAGAGTTCTGCAAGTGTCAGTCACAAGACTGTCTTCGTGGGTGTATGACCTCTGCATTTGTTCAGGTAGCTGTGCTTAGAAGCTTTGCTGCCACTGTCTTGAAATTCTTAATAATTTGTGAACAAGTGAACCCATACGTTCATTTTGCACTGGGCCCCACACATCCTGGAGCTGATTCCGCTTCACTTCAAAGAGGCAACACCTTGCTCTTTCCTTGTGCTGTCTTCTTATGCAGTTAGCATTGCTGACAGTAGCATGATGGTTAATATCCTAAAAGATGACCTGTGTGAATGCATGTTAGGGCACAAACTTCCTTCCCTCGGCTGCCACTATGAGAGAGCAGAGCAGAGTTACTGTGGGGTGTGTGTAGGACATAGCTGGTCTCCACGTGCCACAGACAAACTGGAGCTCCTTTAAAGTCAAAGGATCAGCATTATTAGGGGATTGCAGCATTTTCAGAAAGCTTGCCCCCAGCTTCACCTGCTTCTCTGATTCCCAGGACAAAGGAAGCTCTGGAGAGAAGCAGTGAGAACCTCCACTTCCACATTATAAACAGACGGCTGTGGAGTGTCATCTTTGTTCAGGAATCCACACGTCCCACAAACATTTCTTGGGTTCCGTGAGGTGCAAGGCGCTCTCTTACCCACTGGAGCTCTAACTGTGAACACAACAGGCTTGGCCCCTGCCCTCGGCGAGTTCCCAGCCCCGCGGGAAAGGTCAGATGTTACAAAGCATGCTGTGACGAGGAGGTATTGGTGTGACAGGTGTACGCGAGGGAGCCTAAAGCAGGTGGGGAATCAAGGAGGCTTCTGGAGGAGCGGACTTTTAAGTTGATACCTGAAGGATAAAAAGTCAAGAGGAATGAGACCCCTTTAGAGCTGACTTCAGTGATAGTTGGCTAAGGACCTTGAGTAGAACTACACTGAGGATGGCTTTCAGGTCCGGTTGATCTGAGGTTGAGTATTCCTTCTGTGGCTAACTAGCTGTGTGACCTCAGCATAGTTGTTTGACTTCACTGAGCCTCCATTTTTTATCTGTGAAATGGGGATAATTATAGTACCTATCTCACCTGGCTATGGTAAAGATTAAAGAGTTAAATTCTTCAAAATTTAGCACTGTGCTTGGCAAAGGGTAGGTGTTAAATAAATATTGGCTATATTATTTCAAGACATATTAGCTGTTTCCCCAGCATAGCAGATGTTATTTTTATGATTAAGACATGAAGTTCTGAAGCAATGCTACAGAGATCAATTTAATAATAAACTTGGTTTCTTGTCACTTACAGTTCGGCCACACATTCCCTGCTTTTTAGTGCCTCCACCATATCTGAGCAGCCTTTCTAATGTGAGAAAGATGTTTTCACTCGTCAGCGTGGAAACACAACGGCCAGGAAGCTCAGTGAGAGGAGCAGTCAAGGCAGGAGACTTGTTGTGGGGCGGAGACAGAGCTCTGAATCCCAGCCCTCGCGTTCGGCTGAGCTGCAGCAGGACATGATGTGCTCAGTCTCCTAGGGTTAAAACCAGGGACCCTCATTAATGCAGACACTCAGGATGTTGCAGTCACAGACCGAGGAAGGGACTGGGAACCCTTACAACCCCTTTGAAAAGCATTGGTTATATGCAATTTACTTGTGGTCACGGCAGATAGCATCTAGGGGATGATGAAAGCATAAACCTCAGATCTCACCGCTGTCACCCAGCCTCCTAATTATTGCCGTCTGTCCTCCTCACTTCACTGAGTTCCCTGGGACAGGGTCGTACCTGCTGTGATGTCCTGACCAGGTCAGTCCAAACAACAGCAAAAACCAGGGCTGTTGTTTGTGGCATTCAGCCTAACAGTCTGCTCATCAGATAGTTGATTTCCTTCCAGGAATAGGACGTGGGACTGTTTAGTTTTTCTGTCCTAAGGTTTAAAAAAATTCGGAGTGTGGAGCCAGGAGTCTTTGGCTCTTATTTAAGTCATCTGCCTGGTAGAAATTTTTCTGAAATAGGTCAATTTCTTGAAGCCTTTTGGACTTCCTGTTCATAGCTTGTTTTTGGTTTTACTAATCCACTGACAAATAATCAAAACCTATGTCCAAAGAATTCTAGGAAAAGGAGGTTCTAGTCTCTTCAGTCAAAGAGGTACAATCTGGTTGCAGAGACGGAGCAAGCTCACAGGAAAGCTAGATTTGCATGCCTGCACCTGATTTGTGGGGTATTACATCTCACTCTTAATAAAATTGGGGGTGGCATCCATGCTGCAGCTTTGATTAACATGCTCTTTAAGGTATCAGTGGTCTAGAATCCAAGCCTGATTCACCCTTTGCTGAGTAAAACTGAGTGATTAAAAAAATATTTTATTTATTTTAATTTTAAACAGAGGGGAAGGGAGGGAGAAAGAGAAGGAGTGAAACATCAGTGTGTGGTTGCCTCTCGCAAGCCCCCCACTGGGGACCTGGCCCTCAACCCAGGCAAGTGCCCTGACTGGGCATCGAACTGGCTACCCTGTGGTTTGCAGGATGGTGCTCAATCCACTGAGCCACACCAGCCAGGGCAAAACTGAGTGATTTAATAATGCTGACTATGATAATTATGGTAACATTTGAATGAGCTGCTAATTACTTAATGTACATTTCAGATAAACATATCATCTCAACAACACATGTACTATTTCCTCTTCACAGGTGAGGAAGCCATCCCAGATAAATTAATTGCCCCAGTCACATGGCAAGAAAGCGCAGAGCCAGGGTTGGAACTCGTGTTTAGCACTCAGGGCTTCATGATCTGTGCTGCTGCCTGACTGCGTGATGGTGGGCATGTTGCAGACACCTTGGGGACTGCATTTCCTTTTTCTGTAAGACGGGATAAAGAGGTTATTGAATTATTGTGAGCCTAAAAAGAATTAATATATCTAAGAGGGCTCAGAGAATGGCAGAGTGCTATCAATAAATGACTTAATATTGTAAAGAAAGCTTACAGAGAAATTTCCAAACTCCTTTTTGGGCTGTTTTATGTCAAAGCAGGCCTGGTTTCCATATATTAGAACTTGTTGGTGACACAGAACTTCACATGTTGAACAATTTTTGCTCCACTTGCCACCAGACGACTGGGTCCTTCATTTGAGAAACGTTTCCTGAGCTCATTCACGTGTCGAGCAGAATGCTGGATGCTGCCTGCGTGATGGGGCACACGCAGTGGCCGCTCCGTCTTTGTGGAGCTCATACTCCCTGCGGGAGATGAGAACTGAATATACAAACAGAAACGTATATACATAATTGAAATTTTTGAAGACTGCTTTAAGAGGGAAAAATGCCATTATGAGAGCAAACCAAGAGGGTAGGCATAACTCAATTGAGGCCGAAGGTAACTTTTGAGGAAGTGATTTGTACCCTGAAGCTCAAAGAATGAGAAGGAGTTAACTGAGTGCAGAGCAGGCAGAAAAACATTGCAGACATAGGAAAGAGCAAATGTTAAGGCCCAGAGTAAGGGAATAATGATAGTAATTATAGTAATTATAGAAGCGAACATTTAGTGACTCCTTACGTGCCAGCTGCCAAATGCTTTACCGGTATTATATCATTTTACCCTCAAATGCCCTCTGAGGAAGATGCTGTTTTTGTTCCCATTCTACGAAGGAGAAAACTGAGGCTAGAGAGAGTAAGTCACTTATCAAAGGTCATATAACATCCGGGTGTTGGAGTGGAGCTCCAAATTCAGGCAGGATGATCAAAAAAGTCACATTTTAAACTGCAGTCTCAGTTCAGCAAAATAACTAAAAGCTGGTCAATCCATCTGTTAGGGTTCAGTTGCAGATAACAACTAGCTCCTTAGCTAGTGTAAGGAAGAAGAGATTTATCAGGTACTTAGTGGTTTACAAAATTCCTGAAGGAGCTGGAGCGGAAGCTCTCAGCCTTAGAGTCTGGGCAGAACCTCCTGTTCCTTGTTGTTTCCTCTCTTCGGTGGTTGGGAATGCTGCTGCTGCTGCTGCAGGAGACACCAAATCTGGAAGCCAGTGACCGCAGGACCGTGCTGTGTCTGGCCTGCTCTGCAACAGCAAACGATGCCTCATCCTCTGCCTCTCCCCTTCTTAACCGAGGCCCACAGTCAAGTCTTTCACAACAGCTCATGATTGGCAGGATTGAATCGCATGCTGGTAGCGCGAGGGGTACTTGGGAAGTGTAGTTCTTAGCTTCTTGCCACTCAGTGCAGGGGGGCACACCAGGGGGCCTGGGCAGTCAGTCCACAGGATCCAAGTCACAGTGGGACTGGAGAGCAGGGAGTGAGGGGGAGGGTGGAGCAGTAGATGAGACCACAACATGAAGGCCTTTAGATTCCACATAATATACAACAGGAAACAGGGACTGGCATAGTCATATTTTAAAAGATTAGCCTGGTTGACGTGTGGGAAATGGATTGGAGAAACAGGAATGGATGCAGGAAGACCATTTATAGGCTATAGGATGGAAAGAATTTGACAGATTTTAAATACTGAATCAACCCGATATGGTGTTGAGTTACATATGGGCAGCTGGAAAGAAAGATGACAAGGATGACTCTGGATTCAGGCTTGAGAAACTGAGACGATGGGGGAGCACTTCCTCACACAGAAAAGGCTGGGGAGTGACTCGGCTGAGTAAGTGCTGGGAGAAGAATTGGAGAAGCGAGAGTTCTCTTTGCTAGAGCTTATGTTTAAGGCATCTCTGACATACTGGTGGGGCTGTTAGGTGGGCAGCTGCGAGTGATTCTGGAGCCCAGAGCATCAGGACTGATAGCGAAGTGTAGAAGTCATCGGCATATTTACTTAAAGTCACAGATTGAATGCAATCGCCAATGCACAGGGTGTAGAGTAAGAAGAGGATGGGCCCAGGACTGAGCCCTGAGCCACTCCAACACCTGGAGTTGCAGGTGGAAGAGGCGGGACAGCAACGGAGGCTGAAGATGACCTGCAGGCGGGAGGGAAAACAGAAGAGAGAACAAGGGGGCGGAGGAATGTTTCATGAAGGAGAAAGTGGTGTTTTCAGAAGATAATTGTCCATTGGACTTGACAGAATGAAGGAGTTTGGTGACTTCCAATGATGTGAGAAGGCTGGAGGGAAATGGAGGTGAGGAAGGGCAGTGAAGGGCTGCAGGTGACATTTCTGTCTCAGCGGGTGAGGTTGTGCGCTTCAGGCACGTGAGGGGAAGGTGGGCTTGTTGTGTGCCTGTGGTGAACCGGGTGCCGCTGGAGCATGCAGGGTGTCAACGGAACTGTCCTGTGGGGAGGAGGGAGGGGGATTCTGTGGTTGGGGTGCAGCTCACTGAAGGAATGATGACCCTGAGACGGGGAGAGGGGATGGGATCCTGTCCCCCAGTGTGAACTGGCCTTTGATACTTTCTTAACAGGAACGAATGAACACAGTGCAGTCACAGACACAGGTAGGCTGGGGATTGGTGGTGAAGGGATGTTGGAAGCCTGGTCTCTTGGCTTCTGTTGTCCCACTGATGCACGGAGCAAGGCTGGATGTCAGTGATTTGAGGGAAGGATCCTGGTCCATCTGTCTGAGGAGTCAGAGCTTGAGGGCTGGGACAGCCCAAACGGCTGCTGGCATCTTCCCAGCCAGAACAGTGCACAGCTCCTTTCAATGTCTGGGTAACCTTGGACCATTCTGGTGTCTGGCCCCATGAAAGGATTCTTATTTCGACATGAGTTATACTTTCCATTTCTGGAAACCGAAATCACCCAGCAAACCCAAGTGGTCTTTATTATTTGCTATAATAAAGGAATTTAAGTTTCTCGTTGCTAGGTGTGTCAGTACACGTGCAATAGGAGCATATACTGGATTTCCAGCTGGACGGGGGACTCAGGAACAAACAGAACAATTCAGTACTGAGTGGGAAGGCAAGAGGATCTGATGCAGGAGGATGTTAGGGTCAGGAATCTAGAGAACGAGGAGGAAATCCAACACATTCGCTCGCGAGCATATTTTGGCCCCTGATTTCTATGTTGTTTCCAAAATCACCAGCCACATTATTTAGTTTCCTCCCTCTTCCCTGGTGGGGAATCTGAATCTCTGAGAAAAGTATTAGAATGTTAAGGGCGGATGGCAAGCATTACAGAGAATCCCCTGGCAGTGAGTTCTTATAGATGGCATAAACATCTCCAAGTGGAGGATTTAAAAAAAATACATCCCCTGAGACATTTAAAACAAATTGGAGCAAGTAGCTAGACAGGGAGTGGGCACCCTGTCCTGACCCCAGGCAATATGTCGAAAAGACTGTTTCTGGTCAGAAGTGTCCCAAATACTAATATTTGGCACCTGTGAAAGGCCCATGTGCGTTGTGATTGAATATGAAATAGGATACATGGCATGCTGTATAGTCCATCTGAAACCCTTAGAAAGGCCAAGTGTTTTGAGGGCTGTCTTAAGTTCTGGTGAAGGTCGTAAGGCTTTAATAGGCAGGAAGCTCAGTTGAACCTTATTAAAATATCAGTTCTTATTTCCCTTCGTGGACTAAAAGAAACCATGGGACGAAGAACTGGAGGAGCCCAGAGTTATATTTCATTTATCTTTTTTATTCTCCTTTTTGATTTATTAGTCAGTCTTTCTTAGAAACTGCTTCTGCAGTTTAGTTAACAGTTGGTTTGTCAACTTAGCAATTGATGGTAGGAAAACATCTCACCTAAGCTATCTTCTCTGGATGGTCAGGGTCTGTTTGTTGTTTTTCTCCTCCCTCTTCTCCCTCACAGCATTTGGCATCAACTGCTTTGTCCTATTTCAGAAGATTTGTCATTGCTTTACGTGTGGATTTGGAAAAAAATCACTATGTTTTTCTTCAGTGTTTTCTTCCTTCTGTCTCTTCTTCAATGGTCATCAGACAACAGCGGTGCTCACAGAACAGCCGCAACGAAACAAGGAGGCGTGGCGCAGAGATACCTGGGATGGGAAGACAGCTGATGAACAAGGCTGGGGGCCCGTTCACCTCAGGTATCCTGAATTCTCCTAATAGGCCAAACCATGTTCCCGGAATCATGGCATTTGGGGTTACTGCGGAGGCCCTACAACATGCAGATGGATGGTCTATGAGCTTTGGAAAGAAACTCTGGTCCCCATTCTCCCTCTTGCCCTATCCTAATCATTCCTGATATCTCTCTGTTTCAGTAATTGATTTTTTTTTTTAAATAGGAAAGAGAGAAGGTTATGGGTTCGATTCCTGGTCAGTGCACATTCCTAGGTTGCACGTTTAATCCTCGGTTGGGGCGCATACAGGAGGCAACCAATCAGTTTCTCTCTCACATCGATGTTTCTTTCTTTCTTCCTCTCTCTCTAAAATCAATACACATATCTTTGGGTCAGTATTTAAAAATAATAATAAACTGGAAGGAAGAAAAATAAAAATCCAAAGTCAGTTCTTCTGTGAGCTGCACCTAGAGGTCCTCGACATGATTGGTATTGTAGTCTTTTTTAAATATTGAATTCCACTAAATGCAATCACAAGACAGAAAGAAGACCCCAACCTGACCCAAAAAATAAAAGATGGAACCAAATTCCCGAGACTTGCTAAAAGACAGAAGAAGCCAGTCAACAGTCTCCGTAATCTGACACACACTGCCGTCTCAGAAGGCAAGGCAGAGAACGTGTGCTGCAATCTGAGGTTCCAGGCCCACATCGTAGGGCTATGGGACAGTCACAAAGGGTTCCTCAGTGCAGGCAAGGGCACAGAAAGAGTGCCGGGAACCCACAGCACCAACCCTGTCATCATTCAGCCTAGCAGATCCCTCCACCCGTTCATGGCCACTGGGTCTTCCCACCCTCCCCTGACCCCTCCTGTTTTCCTCGGTAGATCACATATATGTACACACCTTAGTGTAGCTTTCTTTGTATTCCACCATAACCCAGATATTAGCTGGTTCTCCTTCACTCCTTAAAGATACGGATTTGGACACCACAATTTCCATAGACTTTGGAGGTCTGAAGTTCTCCCAGGAATTTTTACTAAGTCCCAGGGATTATTTTCTCTAAACCACTTCCTTTTTTTGGAAGCATAATACAGTTACAAACTAATTGTATGTGGAATCCATAGTATATTTAATTTGGAAGTAGAGTCTACACATTACATGTGTAATGGGCTTGCCCCGACTGGTGTGGCTCAGTGGGCTGGGCATCGTCCTGCATAGTGAAAGGTCGCTGGTCGGACTCCTGGTCAGGGTGCGTGCCTGGGTTGCAGGCTCAGTCCCCAGCCGGGGTGCGCACGATAGCTAACCAGTCGATGATTCTCTCTCACATCAACACTTCTCTCCCTCTCTTCCCCTCTCTCTAAAAATAAGTAATTAACTATTTTAAAAAATTTTGTAAGGGTCTTGTATCAATCTAAAAATGACCCTATTGATTTCCAATTTCTTCAAAGATTCTTCTTCACACTGTAGTAGCCAACATCTCCCACATCCCCAACCTCTCCAAGTTTTTCCATTCTTTGCATTTCTTTGTTTAGAAAGACAAAACATTTTCTCCCAAGACAGTGAAGTTCTAGATGATTTAGATATTATTGTCACATTTCCTTTGGTTGGGGATAGAAGTAAATATTTGCAGTTTGTGGAAAGAACTTAGAATGAATTGTTTTGTACAGATGGAGAAATGTCAAGGATACATTAAATTCCTTCTGGAAGAAGGTGGACTGCATATGCACATACATAAATACATTTTGAGTGAGGAAGTGGAGATTTCTGGCAAGTCTACATTTTATGTTTCATATGTTGTCTAACTCAGTTTGATCACAGACTCTGTTTTGTAACTCCACCTATACTCCATCGAAGCTAGCAGTACTTAATGCCCCAGAACTCCAACTGTTACATGAAATTCTGTGGAGTGGGAAAGAGTCTGGATCTCTCTCATTCTGGTGTTCGCTTGGTCTACCTTGGTTGAGTTTTTCAAAATAGAGTGTCCCATTTCTCACTGACTGACAAAAGGATCAGGAGAGTACAAGCCCCGAGAAGCAACGACACCCTGAATGTCATGGAAATGGCTGCGAGCCAAGATCACGTCTGTCATCGTGTCTAAAAGATCTTGGTACTGTCTGTGTAACTACGTGCATGACTCAAGCTAATGCTCCACGGAGATCAGATTATGATTCTTGGCTAGAGTTTGTGCTGTTGTTCCCATCAGAAAGAAATTTAAAATTTGTGACTCAAGGACTACATATTTCGTAAATTCTACTAGTGATTCTTCCAACTTCATAAATTCTACTGGTGATTCTTTCAGCTTCGTAAATTCTACTAGTGATTCTTCCAGCTTCGTAAATTCTACTAGTGATTCTTTCAGCTTCATAAATTCTGTTAGTGATTCAGTCAACCCAACTGACTGAGCAGGTTATTTTTGCTCTCTTTCTTTGTATTTTTTATAATGGAGAGTTGTTACTAACTTAACTACAGGAGGGATGATTTCACACGTATAGCAGGAGAACTATCTACGGGCTCTTTGTTTTATTGTAGCATGCTTTCTAGTAAAATCATTAAAACGTACATAAAGCTTGCCAGAGCTACTTCAATAAGTAAAGAATAATTGTTATCATTATCAGTAAGCTAGGCATTTCTTAGCTTATTCAGCAATTTTGGAGGCCGCACTACTATACCCTCTATAACACCTCTATTATTCATATATTTTTATGGCTGAATAATATTTTATTGCATGGATATGACACATTTTGTTTATCCATCAGTTGATAGACTCATCTGCTGTTACCTTCCTACAGGTATTCTGTTTGGCTGAGCAACTTGTATCTTTTTAATTTTTTATTGGCATTTTTATATGATTTGGGAAAGAAGCAGAGAAAAATATGTGTTCAATCTGCCATGTTTAACCAAGTGTACGCCATTGTTTTAAATCAATAATGCAGATATACTATGATTCTCTTCATAAAACATAAACAAAAAAATTGAACCTGTACTAAACAAACTACAATTGACCTTGTCTTCTGCCTACAATTACAAGCAATTATTAGTGATGTGCTGGTATTGCTTATTAAAATTTTATGTTTATATATAATATAATGGGATTGGCTTTTTGAAAGACCCCTTTAAAAATTTGATTCTTATTTCTTTGTTTTTACTTTTTAATTTCATATTCTATCATCATTAACTCCCAAATTAGAGAGATTGGCTCTGAAATGCTCCCATCCAAGAAACTTTAGTTATTGGAGGTATCAGAGACATTTAACACTCATCCTCCAGCAAAATTCTAGATAGTATAATAGGGTGGTATTTATTCTAGATAGGAACTGTTAGGTTTGTTTCATTGGAAATACGACATAGTGATTTTAAAGGGTCCTTTATAATTCATTGTTAAGACAGTATTGTAACAACAATGGAAATTGAATGAACAAATTACTCACAATCCCTCAGTTTTAACAAATACGGAGTTTTTAATGCTCTCATCTGTTCTCTTTATTTCATGTACATGATATAAGAATCATTTGTTTTTCTTGCTTTAAAATCATCATTTATGGTCGAATTATATTTTATTATGGGGGCATGACATACTTATTCTCCTAAGGTTAGACATTTGGGCTGTTTTCAGTTCTGTTGCGTTATGTGACACCTGAATAGGGACAATTAATGCACATGTAGGGGGAACAATGTGCCCTATTTGTAGATCATAGGCTTTGTCTCGGACAAGCCTAGGTTCTGTTCTGATTTTGGCTCAACCACTAGCTTTGTAGCCTTGGGGAAGCTTTTTCAAATTTATTTTAAAATTACTGTGCTTGATGGAGGTCTCTTCTACATACCATAAAGTGCACAGATCTCAAATGTCTAACTCAATAAATTTTTACGTATGTGTACAGTTATGTGACCACATATCTGCCCCCTGACAAGTATAACCATTATTCTAATTTAGCATTATTGATTAGTTTTGTTTTTCCAAATTCATATAGACACAGTGTATACTTTTTTATGTGTCTTCTTTTATTCAATGAAGTGTTTTTCAAATCCATATGTTGTTGTGCATATTAGTTTGAAAGTTTGTTCTTCTTAACAGCTAAGTAGTATTGCTTGGTGTGGATACCTCACAATTTGTTTATCCTTCCTCCTGCTAATGAACATTTGTGTCGTTTCCACTTTGGGGCTAGTTGCCATGGTTACTGTGAATCGTCTTGTATATATCTTTTTTTCAGATACAGGTACTGCATTCTCTCGGGTACACTTGTATATCCAGAAGTGGAACTGCTGTGTTACAGAGTAAGTGTAGCGTGATGTTGATGGATGTGAACGATGCAGTGTAATCACGAGGCTAAGTGGGATGGAAAACATGACAAGACTAAACTTACGTATATCTTTTAATCTTTCTGAACTTTAGTCTCATCAACTCTAAAATAAAAATAACACTACCCTGAAGAGTCGCTATGAAGATTAGTATATGTAAAAGTATGAAGTGCCTGGCACAGGATCTGGGGCACAGTATTCATGACATAGGACCCGTGATGGTGATGATGGCAGTGATAATGATGAAGGTAATGGTAACATAATCTTTTTATATGTACTGGTGGGTAGGCCTTTTGAGTTAAAATATAGAGCTGATCTCTTTCTCTTATCCTCACAAGAAAATCTAAAAACTTCCAAGAAGGTACCTCTTGTACATTGGCAACACCTGTGGTTCTTTATAAGCTTCCAGCATCCTACCCCTGAGATTCTGATGTCATTTTCTGAAGTCGGGGACAGGCATCCACTTGCTTTAAATGTCCCCTGGTGATGTTAACCTGCTCTCAGGACCTAGAACCACTGCTTAGCAGAAAAAACAATGTATAGCTCACGCCCACGGACTGCCATTCTTCAGTTCTCTGAGGCAGCAGGTCAGTTGCCTTGCTTCTACATTCTTCTCTGTGCTGAAAACTTCGTCCTAGTTACATCTGAGAGCCTGAAAGAGTCTCTAAGATTTATGTCTCATGGGTGAGCTGCTTCTGCTCTCATTTCTCCTACGAATCTCAAGCCACAGATTGTAGAGGGTGTACCTATCATTGTCTATTTGCTTCTTGGTTTCAGTATGTGGTCTTAGTCTTCTGAAATGCCACCTTAACGATACTTTCTTTTTATTTCTCCTTGCTTTTACTTTTTTGTTTAAAATTAAAACAAATATGGCAAACTCCTACAGCCTCTGGCAGCTAGCAGCCTGCATGCTTGGCTGCTCCCACCTTCAAGGTACGGATTATGCCGGCAGACTGTTGTAAGTTGTTGTGACTTAAGGAGCAGCTGGTTTTTCTTTTACTTTCTTTCTTTCTGTTTGTTGTTGTTGTTTTTTAAACCTTATTCATTTTCTCTCTTAAACGATCACAGTGATATATGTTTACTATGACAGAAAATTTGGAGATTTAAGTCTAAAGATCTAAACAAAGCAAAAATTTACTTGAGTTATCTTAAAATTGTGTATGTGTGTGTGTGTGTGTGTGAAGCTTTCTCCTTTATAGTCAGTACCCAATTTCAGCTCCAGCAGTTTCTGCATGTATGATGCTGGGTTACTTCTCTTCTCTTAGTCTGTTATCTCATATATTAAAGAGGAGTGATAACAGTAACTTGACAGAAAAAATAAGTGAATGACATAAAGAATAACTCACCAAACAATATAAAAATGGCCATTAAACATATGAAAAAAAATATTCATCAGGCAGGAAGAATTCTCCTTACTTGGGGGATGGTTAGCATTTTTGTTCCATTTAGGCCTTCAACTGACTGGGTGTGGCCCACCCACATTATGGAGGGCAATCTGCTTTACCCAGTCTATTGATTTAAATGTTAATCTCATTAAAAAAACACCCTTACAGAAACACCCAGAATGATACTTGCCCAAAAATGAGGGCAGCCTGTGACCCAGCAAACAAATAAACAAATTAACCATCATAGAACCTATGAAAAAAAGAAAATAAATAATATTAGAGATTGATTATAACTCATTAAATAAAGTAAAAATTGTGAGTTCATAGTGCTAATAAACATTGAAACAATTAACTAAATTAAAAAAAATCTCTTCATTAAAGTAGAAAGCCAGGCTCTGGCTGGTGTGGCTCAGTGGATTGAGTGCCAGCCTGTGAGCCAAAGGGTCGCTGTTTCGATTCCCAGTCAGGGCACATGCATGGGTTTTAGGCCAGGTCCCCAGTAGGGAGCACATGAGGGGCAACCACATGTTAATGTTTCTCTCCCTCTCTTTCTCTCTCTCCCTTCCCCTCTGTCTAAAAATTAATAAATAAAATCTTAAAAAAATTTTTTTGAAGGGAGAAAGCCAAGAATGATAGAGGAAGATCACCATTTTGTGACCATTATAATTATAACTGATTTATAATATCCTCTAGGTCCATTCATGCTGTCACAAACTGTAAGATTTTATCTTTTTTGTGACCAAGTAATATTTCATTGTATATATGTATCACCGCTTTTTTAATCCACTTGTCTATTGATGGGCACTCAAGTTGCTTCCATATCATGGCTATTATAAATAATGGTGCAGTGACCATAGGGGTGCATAAATTCTTTCAAATTCGTGTTTTGGGTTTCTTTGGCTAAATCCTCAGAAGTGGAATTGCTGGGTCATAAGGCAGTTCTATTTTTAATATTTTTTAGGAAACTCCATACTGTTTTCCATACTTGCTGCACCAGCCTGCCTTCCCACCAACAGTGCACAAAGTTCCCATTTTCTCCACATCCTCACCAACACTTGTTATTTGGGCATTTATTGATGGTAGCCACTCTGACAGGTGTGAGGTGATGGCTCCTTGTGGTTTTAATTTCTATTTCTTATGCTCAGTGAAACAAGTCAGACAGAGATACACAAATACTGTATGATTTCATTTATATGTGGAATCTGCAGGACAAAATAAATGAATAAAGAAAACACAGACTCAGACACAGAGAGTGAACTGGGTGCTTGCCAGAGGGGAGGAGGTTAGGGGAAGTACAGATTAGTGGTTAAAAAATAGCCGTGTGGATGTCCATGTCGGGAGTGAGGTTGGTAATACTGCGATAACTGTGGATGCTGTCAGTTGGGTACTGGAAATACTGGGGGACAGAATGCAAGTATAGGATTGTCTGTACACTGTGCTGTGCACTGGAAACCAATGCAAAATGGTATTGAAAATAAACAAATTGAAAAATTAAAATAAAAAAATAACTGATTCAGACAAACATTTATAAATATTATAACAGTAGGTGGAGGTTTGATGAGGTGATACATATACACATAATCTGAAAGAGTCAAAACAGAATGCTCTTGTTCTAAGGAAATAAGCGTGAAGTACCAAGGAGTAAAGGGGCGTGATGTAGGCCATTTACCCGAGGTGTTCAGAATATGTGTGTGTTTAGAGACAGAGGCAGAGAAGCAGAGGGAGGGAAAGATAAAGCCATGTGGCAAAATGTGACTCAGTAAATCCAAGTAGAGGGTAGAGAACTTTATAGTATTCGTGCAAATTCTCTGTGATTATTTTGAAATAGTTTTTAAAGTTAAAAAACAATGAGTACTTATTGTTATAAAGATTAAATGAAATAATAAATAAAAATGTTTTAACACAGACGCTGGCTGGGTAGATCAGTTGGTTGAAGCATCGTCCCAGACACCAAAAAGTTTGCAGGTTTGATTCCTGATTAGGGGACACACCAGAGTTGCAGGTTTGATCCCCTGTTGGGGTGTGTATGGGAGGCAACCAATCAGTGTTTGTTTTCTCTCTCTTTCTCCCCTTGTCCCTCTCTCTAAAGCCAATAAACATATCCTTGGGTGAGGATTAAAAGAAAAGGTTTTACACAGGGCCTGGCACAGAGGGGAAAAACTCAACTTATTGTTAGATATTAGGAAACCAATATAAATAGAATATCAACATGTTAATATTTGATCAATATAGTAATATCAATAACATATTAACATCAACATACACATATAACATCAGTATTATTTGAACAATATACTTACGGATAATATCATTGATATGTTAATATTTACTAATATTAATAGTGACATCAATGTCCTAGTATTTATTGTTGCAGTAAATAATTTTATCAGCATAATACTATTACATAATAATTATTATATTGTGGCTTGCTTTATTCACTTAAATTGTATCAGAAGTAATTTGATTTTTAATGAAGTGTGAGTTTTATTGTTAGATATCATAATTTAAAATTTTGTCTAATTTTGGATGTTTATGTTGTTTTAAATTTTATTCTTTATAAATAATACATTATTTATAAACTTATAAAATAATTTATAAGCATTATGAATTTTTGTCCTTTTTCCTGATTGTTTAGGACAGGGTCCTTGACGTGCTATTGCTAAGTCAAAAGGACAGATATTTAAAAACTCTTTAGTTAGCTGCCAAATGCCAGGTGGCTCGGAAAGATTCCTTCTATTTTCTCTTGCACCAGTGTGATATAAATGCATCTGTCTTATCTCTCCCTCACCAACATTGCCTAGTATCAGTTCTTTTACTCTTTAGAAGGAGCTGATTTTGAGGAATTAAATTGTTTCTGGGTATTGTAATTTTGTTAATTTTTAAAACTTTTCACTTTGTATTTTTGTCTAAAAGATTGACATTTTCCTAAGGAGAATTACAAAGGAAAACAATGAAATAACTTTTTAGTAGTGGTCAAATTAATAAGGGAACGAATGTAGTTTTGCGTTTTCCTTATCCACAACCTCATTGGGTGACTAGGCCCAAGACAGATTTCCCGTGAGGGTCTCGTATACTGAACAGTTGGCTTTTGGCATCAGATAGACCTGGGTTCATGTCTTTTAAAATTTTATTTATTTATTTATTATATTTTATTAAGGTGAGGGAATTACGAAGTACAAATAGGTAGTCACAGAATACCCATGGGGATATTAAGTGCAGTGTAAGAAATGGAGGAGCCAAAGAACTTACACACGTGGCCCACGGGCATGGGCATGGTGGGGGGATCGGCTGAGGGAACAGGGTGCTGGCAAAGGGGGAAAATCAGGGCAACTGGCTTCAAGTCTTGATTCTTTTATTTCCTAGCTTCTGAGCTTGAGAAAGTCTTCGGATCTTTCTAAGCCTTTGTTTTCTAGTGGAAAATGAGAATAAAAGTGCTTTCCTCACAGCATTGTTGAACTGTTTAAGTGAGGTCATGTGGAAAAGGTGCTTGGTACCATACTACATGCTTTGTAAATATTAGTTTAAAGAAGTCATTATGCAATTAACAATGTTTTCAGCTACAATCTTAAAATAAATAAAAGAATGTGTGTTGTATGCTTATACACAGTGCCCTTTAATGTACAATAAGTCAGGAGAAGAATATTGCCCAAGTGCAACCCATAAAAAAATATATTCTTGGGAGGTTAAGAGTTATCCTAGGATTAGAATCCATGAATCCAGTGACTGTACCTTAGTAATGAACTGAACCAAAGGTCTGCATACCAGATGACCGCATTTTAAATACTTGAATATATACCTGTGCTTGCCCAGGAGACCACCAAAGAAGAGCTTCCTGCTAATTACATGCTGAGCTAAGATCTTTTTAGAGAGGAAAATCTTGATTTGGTTTAATTCTAAAAGTAACAAAATCAGCTTTTTTTTTTTTTTTGTGCAGGACAATGTTGTCAGGCACTACTCAGATGGAGACTTAGGAGTCAGACATGCTAGGAAAGATGCAGCCATTTCAAGTGTCTTTAAACCAGTTTCACCTTGGGAGTAGATGGAAAAGCTATCCCACCACCAAAAGATACCTTGAACAGGGCGATGTCTCCTTTTAAGTGGTTGTAAAGGAAATACACTTCCCCCAGCTTCATTGTAAAACAAGATCATTAGTTGTAAAAGTGCTGCTAATATAAGACTTAAAGGAATGGATGTTGAAAAATTAAGGTTTTTTTCCTATTTATCTCTCCAGGAAGCAGTCATCATAAAATGCATTCCCTCGCCTCTTGATAGTAAGCAGATGCTACACTCCCACAAAACAGAGCTCAAGAAGCTTTAGCCTGTGTGGCAGAATCTGCCATAAATGTCTGGACATATTTACTTGACCAAGATTTATGTTACACTGAAATTAAGTCTAATCTTAAAAGCAATTGTCTATTTAATTAAAATTTATGCACACTGGTGAATAATTTAAAGACACATGCCAAAAACCTAATATAGAGTGGTAAGACAATGTGTCCAAAATATGCATATGCGTAGAAATAGAGCTTAGTTTGAAGAAAGAAGAAATTCCAACCCTCTTAGGGTGCCTCTTTCCTAAATTCCTTTTCTAATCTGTGGGACATGGTGCCATTCATTTACATTCATAATAACTTTGTTGTAATGTAGAGATAAACTCTGAGCTGCCAGAAAATACCAAAGTGAAGGGTCTTTCTTTGCAGGACTCTGTGGAAATAGATGGGGACTTCGGTCAGTTACTCTGGTGCATGGCCTCCCTCACTTCCTGTCCGTCCAGGAGTGGTATTGTGGCAGTAGTCTGGGGAGTGTGCTGAAGCACGGTAGGTCACATTTTCAGAACTCGCTTTACCTTCGAGTTTCTTGATGATCACCCAACCCAACCTGTGACTGCGCTGTTGGCCTTTGGAGGAAGGAAATGTCATGAGTTGCTTACTAGAAAGTACAATTGGATGTTGACTTTCTCTGGCACTCGAATGGCGCTTCATTTAGGGGCTGACGGATTTCTCCTTCCCCGTGCTCTTGTTTTATTCTTGGCAAGGATAGTGGTCTATCATCATGTTATAAAAACTCCTCAAAGCACCAAACTACGGCAAATTTGTCATCTTCCATTTAAATTACGATGGAGACAGCTTAGAATTTTTTAGTCAAATTTAAGAAGTTACCTTCCAAGAAAAATTCTTACCTCACTCTCCATTCCAGTCCTCAAACTCTGCTCCTTCTCCCTAATTCCACATAGTTTTAATAATGATCAAGTGACTAAAACATCTGACTTGAATCTCTCATATAGTTACCCCCAAATTGAGGCTAAGATGATTGCTTAAAACCAGACCATATTAGTCACTAAAAAGAATTGAAGTTTTGTGTTTATATGTCATTTTAATTGATTCCTTAATTAATTTCTTGAATAATCAATTAATGGCATGCCATTAATCTCAAGAAATGGAAGTGTCAGGCATCACTTAATCATCAGTTTAAGAAATCAATCAGGCCCGGCTGGTGTAGCTCCGTGGATTGAGTGCGGGCTGGGAACCAGAGGGTCCCGGTTCGATTCCCAGTTGGGGCACATGTCTGGGTTGTGGGCCAGGTCCCCAGTGAGGGCCATGTGAGAGGCAACCATACATTGCTCTTTCTCCCTCCCTTCTCCTCTCTCTGAAAATAAATAAATAAAATCTTAAAAAAATTTTTTTCTAAAAAGAAAAAAAGAAATCAATCAAATTATGGGAAAAACCCATCAAATTGTGCAGAACTTTAGAGCAAAAAAATACAATTTTTATCAATAAATAACAAAATGATTTAACCCCTGGTCTTAGGAAACAATTGCAAAATTTGTCTTTCTTTTTTAGTTTAAACACCCACTTGGTTCTCATAAGGTATTTAACTCCCATCAGTTTGCTTTGGTAAAGACTGCTTCCATTCTTTTTATGGAATATGTAAGCTTAACTCCTAGTTCTGTCTGTCTCAGAAGATATATTTGCTTCCAACTCAAATTAGATCACACTTACTTGCAGTGAATACAAAGACAAGATGGTATTCAACATTTTACCCTTGAAGGATAAAGATACTTCCAGAAAATTAGCTTCTCTTAAGATACTTTCAAATTTGCTGAAAGTAGGACTTAGAGAAATGATGATACTGCCTTTTTTGAAGGAAAAAATGTTGGGAAGATAAGACCGATTAAGAACCATGGAGCTAAAAAATATTTAAAGTTTACTTAGAGAATATTTAGATGCAATTCCTTCGTTCTGCTACATGGAAAGGACACCTCAGTAGGGAGTCCCACACATCTGTGTTCCAACGCCAGCCCAGCCAGTTGGACTCGTGGCTCGGGATCAGTCATGTAACCTCTCTACGTCAGATTTCTCATCTAGAAAATCTCAGGGATGATGCCTTTACTATTTACCTCGGAGTTGTGAAGATTAAATAAAATCACGAATATAAATATGGAATCATTAACTATGACACTATTTGTGGAGACAGAAAAAATATGTCTGATATTATTTAAGAAACTATCAACCCTACATTCTTTATTAAATCCTTGATGTCTATAAGCTCTATTTTTTTTTTTTTAATTTAATTTTGGCTAATGCATCTACGGTTAAAGCCAGACCTTCAGTCCAGGAGCTTTTTCCATAAGGAGACTGAGAATGCTTGCAAGACATTGCTTAGATCACCAGTGCTCAAACATTTTGTTCTCAGCGTTGCTTATAGCGATCTATATTTACTGTATTAGAAATTAAAACTGAAAAATGTTTAAATACTTAATTTATTTCAAAGGAACAATAGTAATTTATTACATGTTAACATAAATATTTTTATGAAATATAGCTATAATTTTGAAAACAAATATTACTGAAAAAGTGGTGTTGCTTTACATTTTTTTCAAATCTCTTTAATGTCTGACTTAATGGAAAACAGCTGGATTTTCACATCTGCTTCTGCATTCAATCTCTTGCAAATATCACACGTCACATAGCCTCTGGAAAACTACATTCTGTACTCATGAGAGAATGTGAATGAACAAGGAAAAGAATATTATTATGAAGATAATTTTGACCTCATAGAGCCCTTGAAATGGTGGCAGGGACTTCCAGGTGTCCCTGGCTACTTTGAGCACTGCTGGCTTACAAGATACTAAAAACATACATTGTATCTTGTGGTGAGGGCACACCCTGTCAGAGGGCTCATCCAATTCAGAGACCTAAATCTGATTTAGTCATCATAAAGTCTTTCTAGGCTGTTGTTTAAAGGCCTTATGAGTTAATGCTAATCTCCTCTGAATTTAACAATGATTCTTTTTTATTGAGATATAATTGAGATATAATATTGTGCAAGTTTAAGGTAGCTAACAATTACTTTTATAGCTAAACAGAGTAATTGTTTTTAGGGGAACTGAATTTTTTGTTACTTCACTTATACACAAAGGGATTAAAGATGTCTTTCTGCCGTTAGAAAAGCATCAGGACTCTGACATCCCTCTACTTGCTTGTTTGTGTAGTCGGTGACTACATTACTAACCGATTTCTTCAAACAACTTAAGGGATCCATTGACTTTGATAAAAAACATACGATTATTGCAGGGAGGCTCAGGAAGGTCGGAAGTTTGCCTCAAGTCACACAGCTGCCTGATGGGAAAACTGCACCTGGAACCCAATCTTCCGATTCTTTATTCAGCGCTTTTATCACTACTCATTCTTAACTCCACTGAAACACTGAGTTTTTAGAAGTAGGGAAATGCACCTCCCTTCAGACCAGTCAGACCCCTTGCTCCCATAGTGACCTGCACTTCTCCTTCATAATTAACTCATCACATTCTAATTTCTATACAGTTCAGCATCTGCTGCCTATCAGATAGTAAGCTTCAGGAGAGCAAGGTTCACATCTGCCTCATCTATTGCTATATTCCTGATACGTAGCAGATGCTAAAAAATAATAAGTAAATGATATTGTAATAAATGCACAAAATTAGAGTCCAGCTAGGTGTGGCTGGACTTGGAAGTTAATGTTATTGTTTAAAATCCGTCTTCTTTTGATACTGTAGCTGAAACATACACCTACTCAGAAAAAGCAGTTCCTGAAATAGACCCAAGAGAAATGAGTACACAGGTCCACCTAAAGACATGTAGGAATGCTCATAGCACCTTTATTCATGATGGCCCCAGCCTGGAAACAGCTGAAATGTCTGTCAACAAAGGAAGAGATAAATTACTGAATATTCATATAGTAGTATATTGCATAGTAATAAAAATAAAAAGAATTTACGGGTATTCAAAAAACATGGACAGAGCTCACAGAACTTAGGTTGTGTGAAAAAAAAAACAGACACAGGCAATATATACTGCGTGACTCCATGTAGACAAAGTCCCGGTACCGGCAAAATCCTTCCGTGGTGATTTCAACTAGAACAGTGGTCACCTCTGAGGAGAGAAGGGGGTTCCTGACTGGGCAGGGAAGCAAGGAGGACTTTTGGGGCGCTGAAAATGTTCTGTGTCTTGATCTGGGTGGTAGTTACACAAGAATGTAAATTCATCAAGCTCTGTACTCCAAACCAATATACTTGATGCACTTCACCTCAAATTACATGTTTTTATTTCTCATATATATTTTTTAATTCCACCTGTAATTTATTTTTGTAAGATAAGTTCTTTCAAATACAGCTTGAAAACTTTTCTTTTCTTGATTTAATCTTTATTTTATTTTTTCCATGACCATTTAGTCTCCTTAGACCCCCTACCCCCAGCAATCACCACATTCTTGTCCATGAGTCCTTTTTGCTCAAACCTTCCACCCCAACCCCTCCCCCACTAGCTGTCACCCTGCTCTCCATCTGTGAGTCAGTCCCCATTTTCCTCGTTAGTTCAGTTTGTTCATTAGATTCCACACATGAGTGAGATCATATGGTATTTGTCTTTCTCTGACTGGCTTCTTTCACTTAGCATAATGTTCTTCAGGTCCATCGATTCTATCACAAATGGTGACATTTTCTCCTTTTTTTACATCTGAGTAGTATTCCATTGTGTAAATGTCCCATAGTTGTTTTATCCACTCATCTACTGATGGACACTTGGGCTGCTTCCATATCTTGGTGATTGTAGATAATACTGACCGTAGGGGTGTGTATGTTGTTTTGAACTAGTGTTTTGAGTTCCTTTGGATATATTCCCAGAAGTGGGATTGCTGAGTCAAAAGGCAGATACATTTTAAATTTTTTGAGGTATCTCCAAACTACTTTCCAAGTGGCTGCACCAATCTGCATTTCCACGAACAGTGCCAAAGTGTTCCCCTTTCTCCACATCCTTGCCAGCATATGTTGTCTGTTGATTTACTGATGATGGTCATTCAGACAGTTGTGAGTTGATATCGCATTGTGGTTTTAATTTGCATTTCTTTGATTAGTGAGGTTAAGCATCTTTTTAAAAAAGATTTTATTTCTTTTTAGAGAGGGGAAAGGAGATAGAAAGAAAGGGAGAGAAACATCAACTTGTGGTTGCCTCTGGAACACCCCCTACTGAGGACCTGGCCTGCAACTCAGGCATGTGCCCTGACTGGGAATCGAACCGGCGACCCTTTGGTTTGCTCAATCCACTGAGCCACACCAGCCAGGACTAAGCATCTTTTTGTATGACTGTTTGCCATCTGTATGTTCTCCTTACAGAAGTGTCTATTCAGGTCCTTTGCCCATTTTTTAATTGGGTTGTTTGTTTTTTTGATATTGAGTTCTGTAAGTTCTTTATAAATTTTGGATATTAACTCCTTATCAGATGTATCGGTGAATATGTTCTCCCATTCTGTGGGTTGTCTTTTTATTTTGCTGATGATTTCCTTTGCTGTGCAAAAACTTTTTAGTTTGTTATAGTTCCATTTGTTTATTTTTCATTTTGTTTCTCTTGCCTTCTCTTTCCCTTATCTGATAAAATATTTCTATGAGCAATGTATGAGATTTTGCTGCCTATGTTTTCTTCTAGGATTTTTATGGTTTCACGTCTAACACTTAAGTCATTGATCCATTTTTGAGTTTATTCTTGTGTGTGGTGTAAGAAGGTGGTCTAGTTTCATTTTTCTGCATGTATCTGTCCAATTTTCCTAATATCATTTCTTGAATAAATTATCTTTAGTCTGTTGTATGTGCTTGCTTCCTCGGTCAAATATTAATTGACTATTAAGGTATGGGATTACTTCTGGGCTCTTTACTCTGTTCCACTGATCTACGAGTTTGGTTTTTTTTGGCCAATACCATGGTGTTTTGATTACTATGGATTTATAATATAGTTTGATATTAGGTGGCATGATTCCTTCAACTTTGTTCTTCTTTCTCAGGATGGCTGTTTCTATGTGGGGCCTTTTGTGGTTCTATATAAATTTTTGAAGTATTTCTTTTAGTCCAGTGAAATATGTCATTGGAATATTGATAGGAATTGCATTGAATCTATAGATTGCTTTGGGTAGCATGGGCATTTTAATAATGTAAATCCTTCCTATCCATGAACATGGTATGTGCTTCCACTTTTTTGTACCTTCTTCAATTTCTTTTTTCAGTGTCTTATAATTTTCCAAGTATAGGTCTTTTACATCCTTGGTTAGATTTATCCCTAGATATTTTATTCTTTTTGAAGCAGTTGTAATTCCCTTTCTGTTAGTTCATTATTGGCATATAAAATGCAACTGATTTATGGATATTAATTTTGTATCCTGCTACTTTCCTGAATTCGTATATCAGTTCTAGTAGTTTCTTAGTGGTCAAAATGTCTACATACATACCACCCTAAATGTACCTGATCTTGTCAAATATGTTTTTTTAAAGCCCTAAATCTAGTACTTTTTCTGGAAAATAACTTAAATCTTCAACATGGAGAAGAACTTACTATGACCAATTTTTCAAATGTCTACATTTCTACATAAATTATATAATTGACTCATATTAATAGTTAACATTTATGACATGTTTGTAACCACAAAAATTGGGGCTTATCCATGTATCACCTTGACGCATGACCCAACAATTAGTGTTGAAAGAAACAGGTTTTTATTTACAGGATTCCAACTTCGGGGTGTGGGGGCTTGGATCATTCCCTTGCCCAGCACTCCCTTGCTCCCCATGGGGCTATAAGGTAAAGCCATACCCAGAAGTTCCCCATGTTCTTTTCTGTTTTTAAGCTGGCTGCACAAACAGGTCTCCGTCCCCTCTGGAAGGTGCTCTTATGGGTATCAGAGTCACAATCCTCTCTCAGCAACTCTCTCCTTCAGGATCTGGGGTAGGTTGTTCTCAGCCTCCATGTAGTAGTTCAGGGAAAACATGTGCCATGTTACACTGGATCATGGTGGAGTCCAGGGAGCACACGTCCCAAGAGAGTGGCTTCTCTGTATGTGCTTCAGAGAAGCAGAAGTCTGAAGCCTCAGCATTCCTGGTCACAGTTCAGTTCAGTTCCAAGCACCTCCCAGGAATCTGTGCTTGGTTAGGCAGGCCCCTGACAGCTCCTTCAGCTCTGCCTGGTCCCTGCACAGCTCCATCGGCTCTCTCCTTCCAACCTTCCCTCCTGCATGTCTTCTTCCTCTCTTTCAGCCCGCATGGCTTCTACTCTACTACGGACTGCATGGCTCCTTCTTCCTTCCTACACCAGGCCACATGGTGGAATCCCCTACCCCCTCAGCCTGCCCTGATTTTAAATGCTTGTCCAAGAGCTTCCTACGTGACCTCATATCCAGTCCCTCCTATGATGTGCTACTTTTACTGCTTCCCCCATATCTTTTACTTTCTTTCGGCTGCCATCGTTGGCCAGGGCAAGAGTTCCCTGGGACACAGAGGCATCTGGGGTGGGCATCCACCTCCCCTGGCTATGTCCTGAGTAGTTCTACTCTTTGAAAGTCACACACACCTTTTGCCCAGGGCAGCAGCACAGCTATCAACTTGTCATGGTTATGCAAAGTATCTTGAATGCCATATCGTGCACTTCTCCCTTCCCCTAGTTCAGGCCTGTGGGGGTTTTCAGAGGAACCCTGCTCTGTACTCCATTTCATGTGTCTTATGCTGTGGGTACCATGTGAGTGCTTTTATATATATTAGCTAACCTAATGACATCTGATCATTACTTTGGAGGTTACAGAGGACTTCATGACCAATGTTCCTAAGTTGCCTTTGCAGAAACCGAGCAAGATAACAGATCAATGGAAAAGCATGGACTAGATAGGTAGCACATTCCCAGTCCATTTCCTATGGCAAAGGGTTTTTTTGTTTTTTGTTTTTTTTTCTTGAAAGAAGCTGGTCAGAAGTTTCATGAGAAAAGTTCCTTGGAGAATAAATTTTGGCTTTGAAATTTTCCTGTGATGGAGTTTCTGGGACCCATTCAGTATTTTTGATCCATGGTAATCATCTTAGTGACAGATTTAGGTGCCATTTGTAGTATTTAGAGATGATAAAGTATCTACAGTATATTTTAGGTCCAAACTACTGCCGGTGATGCCTAATTAATTGTTCCACTGGATCTAAGTCCAAGGATTCTAAAAAGACTTACATTCCCATTCCTCAGAAATAGGTAATTAAAAAGGACCTCCCATTTTCCGTGGTGGAGACTGGTGTCAGCCCACTCCCCCCGGCAGGGAGAGCTCCCCATGCACACGCTGGAGTGGAAGTGCTCAGGAGGGGCAGCAGTGAGGGAAACAGAAGGAGGCAGGAAATTCTCCGTCATTTTTCAATGATAGCATTTATCAGAAGAGGAAGTTAGATGATAGGAAACTACTGAATTGGATACGTTTATCACTGATGGTTACAGCCCAGGAAATAAGAGAAAATGACTGTGCAGACAGCAGGGTTGATAACTTTGCTGCAGGAAACTCAGAAGGGTGCACTGTTGGAGATGTAGGCTGACTGTGGGAGTGAGACCACATTCTCAGACTGAGAGAGAGGAGCAAACGGCCCTGCTGGATTATTGAAGCAGCTCACCAGGGGGCTCATTGCATGTACCAAAAGCACCGCTTAGGGTTTGCTGTTCATGTTGACGTTCACTCTTCACGTTGTACGTTCTGTGGGTTTGAACAAATTTATAAAGATGTACTCACCATTAAAATAACACACAGAGTAGTTTTATTGCCTTAAAAATTCTCTGTGCTCCATCTATTCATACCTCCTCCCCCCAACCTCTGGTCTTTTTAGTGTCCCCATTGTTTCTCCTTTTTCAAAATGTCATGTAGTTGTAACCATACGGTATGTAGCATTTTCAGAGTGGTTCTCTCACTTAGTAACATGCACTTAACATATCTTTTCATGGCTAGATAGCTCATTTTTTAAAGCACTAAATAGCATTCCATTGTCTGTATGTACCATAGTTGGTTTGTTTAGTCACCTCTTGAAGGACATCTTGGTTATTTCCAAGTTTTGACAATTATGAATAAAGTTACCGTTGCAGGTTTTTATGTGCACATAACTTTTCAGCTCCTTTAGGTAAATATTAAGGAGCACGATGCTGGATTATATTGCGAAGAGTATGTTTAGTTTTGTAAGAGCTATCAAATTATCTTCCAAAGCAGCTGTGTCGTTGTGCATTCCCCCGGCAATGCACGGGCTCCTGTTGTTGCCCCACACCCCACCGGCCTTTGGTGCTATCAGTGTTCTGGATTTTGGCTGCTCTAATAGGTGGGTGAAGGTATCCCATTTTTGTTTCACTTGGCAATTCCCTGCTGTGATATGATGTGTGGCGTTTTTTCATATGTGTATTTTCCATCTGCATCTTTTTCGGTGAGGTGGCTGTTAAATTCATTTGCCCTTTTAAAATTACGCTGTTTTCTTAATGCTACTGCTTTTGAATCTGACTGAAGAATTTGATTTTGTTTCTGACAACAAAGCATGTGCTTCCTAGGGAAGAAGGAGAAGGGGGTCATCTCCATATCTGTTCAGGAGAGAAAGAAGTCAATAGTTAGATGAAGGGTGAGTACTGGGGGGACGAGAAAGGTGTTTCAGCCCACATCATTTGATGAAATCAATACACACGAGCTGGTGGCAATGTTTAAGTTAAGGTCTCTTTAGTGTGCTGAGCAAAGCAGATGTGTGAGCATGAATCCTGTCAAAAAAAGTTTAATTGAAATACAAAGAGTCAGTGTATATATAATGGAAGAGGCATATTACTGAGATTATAAATTCTTAACGCAAAACCTTCCTACATCATGTATGATAAATCTCTTCCCTGATCCTAGCCTTATGAAGTGTGTACTTCATGTCCAATAGCAGTTTTATTTGTGGTACTTAACACAATTCATAATTATTTCATTTTGTGATTGTTTTTTAAAAAACAGGCATGAACTAACCAAAGCGTAAGTTCTGTGAGGTCAGGGGACATATTTTTTCCCTATTGCTGTTTTTTGGTAATGGGCCTGGGGCCTGGTGCATTGTAGGAGCTTAATAGATATTTGTGGAAGGAACAAATGAAGGGTGGTAGAGAGAATCTTGTTTGCAGAGGGAAGAGATGTGAGTTCTATACCCAGAACCACCGCTAAGTAGCTGTGCTTCCTCAGGCAGTTCACTTATTCTCTCAGTCTTGGTCTACCTGTCTGCAAAACGAGGATTCCATAATGAACACTTTCTTTTTCTAGAGAGTGTTCCCTGGGGTCCTGGGTTTTTGGGAGGTGCCCTGGACTGCGGAATGGGGAAATCCCAGACACAGGGGCTCCTGGGCTCCTATTGCCGCTTTAGAAATAAAGAGCTCCTCTTCTCTGTTTTGCATACTGCAATTCTATGAAAAATTTTATTTACAATAATTCTAATGCTTAAAAGGGTTGAAATTCCATAATTTAAGTTGGAAAGTCTCTAAGACCCATTTCAGCACTAACTGCCTAGATTGTCCTTACCCCAGAATCCTCATTTCATTCAGGCTTTTGCTTAAGTCTCACCTCCTCAGGGAGAGCGTCCTCAGCCACCATATCTCCTAGTAGAGTTTGTATATACTGCCTGGGACTGTACTCCATTTTCTATGACAGATGTTAGTGCGTAAATCCTATCTCCCCACAGCACTGTACGTTCTTTGTGAATGAGGGTCATGTAATGTATCTCTTTCCTAATCCGAATCAGTATTTAATACAGGGCTAGACATGCGATGAATATTGCTATTACACTAATTCACTAATATTTAGATAGTACTTTGTAGTAGTTACTCTACACTAGGCACATGATATTCTAAGTCTTTAAATACCGTTTAAGTTCTTCTTTAAAACGAATGAAGGGTACTTCCTTCGAAGTTAAGGGAGATCATAGTTCATGTAGTAAACGAAAATGGCGAGATGAAGACTCCTGGCCATAGGCGAGGCTCACTCGCTGGCTGGATGGTTCGGCCACGTCCCTCCCCTCCCTGTCGTCTCAGAGACTGAACTGCACATCTCACGGTGCCCGGGTGTCGTGCACAGATGCTTGCCCATCCCTCTCCCCCTGCTCCGTTTGGAAACCTTTCCCCACTCCACTCTGCCTGGTGTGTCAGCGTTCATAACCCCTGCTCCTTCCCTGGGGCTGTCCTGATAAAGCTAATATTGAAGATGAATCTCTTCTCTTTGGATTCCAAGCCATAGGCATGTAGTCCTGGGCAGCTGGTGGTGGTTTTCGTTACCTCAAAATGCCTGTATGTAGCAGGAGAAAATAATATGCAAAGTGAAGCCGATCGGAGATTGGCAATAGAGGGAGAGGTAACTGATGCTCTGGTTTGAGTCCCTAGAGCCACTCAAGGTGTCAGAGTTGTCAGGGTTAAATGAATGAATAAATTCATGTAAGTAAAAATGTGCATAAGGATGAGTGCGTTTGATCATTGTTATCTGTCCCTGATTATATCTTAACATAATATTTTTATCTTCTCCAACTGGCTAAAGTTTTGAGAGCAGCCACTAGGTTTTACTCATCTCTGTCTCATCCATGATTAGCACAGAATTTTGTTAAATATTCTATAATCCTCGTTGAAGAGAATTTAACAGCACATTCTGGTTCCTGTGAGACACATCCAGTGTGTGACTTCACCCTCATCTTTCCAAACAAGTCTGGGATTTTTGTTAGTAGGTTTGTGTCATGTACTCCTCAGATGTGAAAAGCTTCTTTTGCCTGTGGGTTTGCTTTGTTACTTTCAGAGTGCTCCAACTTAGGCTAGCTGCCGTGATTTTTTTTTTTGATATAACAACTGTTTTTATTTTGATTTTCATGATGAAAAAATGCATTTTTTTTTTGAGAGAGCTAGAGTTAGGTGATTTTTTCCAGAATCAGTAAGGCAAGACTCTCAACTACTTGTGTTGTGTTTGGAAAGATAAAATTGTTCCTGGTGCTAAGTTGTGGAAGACCACATTATTACCAAGTCTCACAAAGATAGTGAAATGTAAAACATCTTAAAATTAAAGTGTGTGTGTGTTGCCTTTGGTGTATTTTCCTGTAAAAGATGGAGATAAAGAGGATTCCTGATGATTTTTTTTCCTGTAATCCTATGCAGAATTCGTAGTGTCTGTTTACTTTTATTCTAGCTTTTGAAGCTGTGTTCAAGTTAATTATTAATGAGAAAAACGCATTGCCTGTTTGACTCTCAGTTGTGAGGGCAGAGTGGAGTGGAATGAGCCAGTTTATTCTGATTTTCTGCCTGAATTTAGTCAGTACATGTGGAAATGACAATGTAATGAGTAGAATTTTCAGTCTGAGGTTTCCATGAGCAATAAGCTTGAATACGGAGAATGGGAACCGTTTGCTTAGATTCAGAAAACACATGATTTGGGTATTAGCCCTCCTGGAGTTAGAGGACCTGAGTCTTTCATTCTTTCAGATTTCCGTCTAGATCATTAGTTCCAGACTTGAAACAAAGTGCTGGGGGAAAGATTTCTTTGGTATTAACAGCTGTGTTGCTTGGTGTGGGCATGTGTGTGTGGAAAAGTCTTTGCCTTTAATACCTTTCCAGTCCTATGTACCCTCTTCCAACACCCTCACTTAGAAGGTTTTTAAAAGATATTTTATAGAGAGACACGTATCTTTTTACAAATAAAAGGTTTCTTTTCTTCCTTTCCTATCCTTGTGCCTCATTTTATTTTTCTCGATTTACTGTATTGGTTCAGATACCCAATGCTGAATTGTGGGAACTGTAGCAAGGACTTTTGTCCTGTTCTTCCTTAGTGGTTGCCAAACTTTTACCATTAAGGATGAGATTCTTCATAAATATCCTTGACTGGCTAAAAAGCCTTCTTTCTATTTTTAGCTGGCTAATGGTGTTTTTTTTTTAAATTTGTATATCTTTAGTGTATGAGTGTTGAATTTTATTGAATGCCACTCTTCTGCATTTAATAATAGGACATGTGGTTTTTCTCTCTTTTAATATTTAAAATGTTAGTGCTTTCATTTTAAATCAATCCTGAAATAAACCCTATTGATCATAATCATAATATCTTTTAAAATACATAGCTAGATTAGATTTTCAAATATTTTATTTAGGATTTTACACTTACACTTAGAAAGTGATACTGGTCTATACATTTGTGATTTCAAGCAGAGTGTGGAGAGCTTCTTCCTGCCTTGTCAGGGGTCGTTCCATTTCCGTTATCTTCTGGCCACCCTGTCAGCTCTGAACTCGGAGGTCAGCACGCCTCTGCCTCCCGGCCCTCTTGCTGGGTGGTGTTTCTGTTCTTTTCCTGTACACAGAGGTATTCACTTTTATTTTATTATTTCATTTACTTGTTTGTTTTTAAGCTGATCTATTTACAATGTGGGCATGTATGTCCTTTGCTATCTTGGATGGATGGTCTTCTTTTGTCCCAGCATTGCTTCCCAGAGCCATCCAGTTTTGCGACTCCGCGGAAAGCCGCCTGCCCAGTGCAGTGACCGCTCTGTGCTTGGCGCCGTCAGCAGTACCACTAGGCTCCTGACTCCTTTACATGGGTGGTTGGTGAAGGCGCTGCCTGTGCTTCTCAGGGAACGCTATATTCTACAGCAACTCAACAAAGTCATGCGTGTTTATAATCTGAAAAGGTGTACTCAGGGTTTAATCTGAAAAGTCTCCAACGAATGACATTTTATATTTTTCATATCACTCCAGCCTTAAGGTTAGACATAGAACAGTTTCTTAAAATGTAATTTTGTTCCAGAACTAATTTCAGCAGCACGTGCTCTTAGGGGAAGAATTCTTTGTTATTTCTTTGGCTGGTTCTTTTACCTTGGCTTTGCATTTCAACTTGTCCAAAGAGTATTTTATTACTATTGATAATTATGTTATTTCAACAGTCCCTATTCATTTTTGGAAGCTATAAGAGAAAGAGTGACTTATTTGTATAAGCAGGTACTCTGCCTATTCTAGAATATGCTCAGCAGAAGCTTGGCCAAGCATTATGTATCTAATCAACTTTATGAAAACTACATTTCCTGCAGGCATGTTGGAATACATTGCAATCTAAGTTTGTTATTTTTTGCTTAGAATGCTGAAGGCATGTTCCCAAGGAGTGACATAAAAGCTTTATTTCTGTTTCTAGACTAATTCATAAGCTCTAGCCCAGACATCGGAAGAAGCACCTGATGCAAAAACCTACTAGGAATCCTTTATCGAATGGATTTCGTGTCTCCACTAATAGCATCTAGAATCATTTACATTATTTTTGCATTTGAGATATTCCCAAGGTGGACAACTTTTAAATTCAATCTGAGAACAAAATTCTCTATCATGTGTGTTTCTGGTGTCATTAGAGCTTTATTAGAGCTTGTCCTTTCAACATTCATACACAAGCCCTGGCTGGGTGGCTCAGTTGGTTAGAGCAACATCCCTCATACACCAAGGTTAGGGGTTCGATCCTTGGTCAGAGCACATATAAGAGACAACCAGTGAATGAGTAAATAAGTGGAGCCACTAATCAATGTTTCTCTCTTGCTCTACCCTAAAAAAGAAATCAATAATAAGAAAAGATTAGTACATGAATCATACATTGTAACTATATTGTTTACTAATAACTGTTTAGTAAACTGTGTTTGTTTACTTATAAAGTACTTAGAGATTCTTCAAGAAGTTTTATACATTTATTCTCAGAGCCAATGAAATGAATCAATATTTTTTTTTTGTCCTGGCTGGTGTAGCTCAGTTGGTGGGGCGTCATCCCACAAAGCAAAAGATAGCTGGTTCAATTCCTGGTCAGGGCACATGCTTGGACTGAGGGCCTGGTCCCTGGTTGGGGCGAACATGAGAGGTAGCCAACTGATGTTTCTCTCACACATCAATGTTTCTCTCCATCTCTTTCTCTCTCCTTTCCCCTCTCTCTAAAAATAAATAAATAAAATTTAAAAAGAAATTGCTGAAAATTTTTTTCTTATATTGATACTGAAGAGAGGAGAAGAGAGGGAGAAAGAGAGAGAGAGAGAAATATCAATATGAGATAGAAACTTCGATCCATGGCTTCTTGAACATGCCCCTTGACGGGGGACAGAACCCACAACTGAGGCATGTGCCTTGACCTGGAATTGAACTGGTGACCTTTGGGTTTGTAGGACAATGACCAACCAGCTGGGCCACATTGGCCAGGGCTCAGTCAAGAGATTTTTTTTTTTAATATTTTTTTAAAAAGATTTTATTTATTTATTTTTAGAGAGAGGGGAAGGGAGGGAGACAGAGAGGGAGAGAAACAGCAATGTATGGTTGCTCCTCACATGGCCCTCACTGGGAACCTGGCCTGCAACCCAGTCATGTGCCCTGACTGGGAATCGAACCGGGACCCTCAATCAAGAGATTTTTGAAGATTTAAAATTCTTGGTGACTTTGAGCAAGTGTATATATAGCATTCATTGCTGAAGTACCTATAAAATACATTTTTAAATAATTGTCTTTCTTCTTTTGTATTCTTATTAATTTTTCTTTCTTCCTTCCTTATATAATTTTCTTCCCTTTTCCACTTCTCTCTCTCTTTCCCTAATTTTTCTAACAAAAGGGGTATGTATGATGTGGTGACCTTATTAGGGGAAATCACAATCTTGGTTGAATTGAATATGTAGTGCTGTGTACTTTTGGCTAAGATTTAGAATAGCCAGACATGTCTTAATATATACATCTCCCCCAAAGAAGATAATACTCCAACTTTTCTATATATGGTCAATCTAAAAGTTGGGCCAGGTGGTATGCCATTTTTTTTTTCTGGTGGAGATTAAATACAGGAAACCATTTTAGTATGCAGTTAAGAAATAAGGCTCACCCTCCAAACCCTGATAAGTTTAACTAAATGAACCTCTGTTGAGAGGACATTTCTTGGCCTGTGTTATATTGAATCAGTGGGTCAGAAATTATATGTAAATGAGATGAGGTTAGTGAGACTTTTTCAGATTTATAAAAAGATCCAGATGCATGAAAAGCCTTATAAACTGAAGAACTAGGTACTTAAAAACAGAAACCTAGAATCTCCTAACTTTTCCTTTGAATGCTGTGACAAAAGTTAAAAGGGACCAGTTTCCTTTCTTCCTCTTTTCTGAACGAATGCTAGGCATCTTGTCTTAATTGAATAAAAACACTTCAGAATGGGAATTTGTTTGAAGTAAGGAGACTCGGAGAAAATGTTCGAAGAAGTTGAAGGTTCAGGAAATAACTGTGCGAGTATGTATGTGTATGTACCCACGAGTGTGTTGTATGTGTGAGTATGTGTGCACATGGGTGTGAGGGTATGTGAATGTGTGTGTGCATGCCTGCGAATGTGTTCATGTGTGGGTGTCCCATGTGCGGGTGCCTATGCGTGTAGCACGTGTTCACCTGTGTGTGCCATGTTTGAGCGACCGGTCTGTGTCGTGTGTGTATGTGCGTGTGAGCTGCATCTGTGTGCTGAGGGCTGCGGGCGGGAGTGGCAGCTTCGGCTCAGCCAGTGGCAGAGCAGTCAGCACATAACTAATAGGGAGAAAGGAAGCTGGGGAGAGACAAGGAAGAGAAGCAACCGACCTCATTAACAAAAGCTCAGTTTTGTCCCTGCGGACCCAACCGGCAGAAGGGACTGCCGAGCGGTGGCTCTCTGCCAGGGAGGTTGGGCTCCCTGCACACAGTTGCAGGCATCCTCATCATGACCGGCTCAGAGGGAGTCCTGAGGCTTGGCAATTGGGAAGTTTTCAGAGCCGCCGCCGCAGCAGTCTCGGAGGAGACCAGCAAAGATAGTGAAGTGTGTATGTGAACTTCAGTTCTCTATTTTCTTTTTGGGTGGGTTAATGGATTTTTAGTACAAAGAAAGCTAAAACTCAGCTGACCTGAAAGACTGGAATTTCAGCTCTCTTTCCTTCCCTGGGTTGTTTTTCCTCCCCCTTCCTCTCAAAGCTCTTTAAACCAGAGATTAACCAGTCAGTGACTCTGATCCCGCCAAGGGTTTCTAACTCTTGGGCTTGGAAAGAAAAAGCACTACCTGTAAGTATCTGCTTTATTACTTCCTCTCATCTTAACTGTGAAGTTCTGTTAGCAGAATACCCTGGAGTTTGTGGGTGGGGTGGCAGCCTGAACTCCAAGTAATGATGCGAGAAGTATATAATAGAGTCAATTTGCCGAAGTTTAATTTTCATATAAACTCAGAAGATGGTAACTTGCAGTGTTAACTATACACCAAAAAATGGGATTCACTTTATTATGTAACAAAAATGTATAACTCTCTTTTGAATCCATTTCCAATGGCACTCACCAATGAAATAACCATTTTTAAATTTTGTGATACCCACCCCCCAATTCAGAATGTTTCTTCTCAGCTAAATGAAATGACAAAGGGAAAAGATGCCAAAATTAACAAAACAGATAATATACATCATGGCATAAAGATATGGAAATTTGGAAATGATTTTTGGATAACTTTGCTTTAGTTTGGTTATGTTTGGTTATATATATTTAAAAACATGGTTTCTTTTTTAATGGGGATGAGAGAGAGTTATTAAAGAAGCAAATAAATAATATTGTTGTGAAATTTGGACTGATTTTTAAGCCCTTTCTGCTTATTAGCCAGATTTGGTCTAGAGATTTTGTCTTTTTACTGAATTTTTTTGGGTGACACTGGTTAACAAAATTACATGGTCTAGAGATTTGATGTTGTAGTAAATAGTTTCTTTAAGTTTTCGTCTGGATGCAGGAATAGTTTTTAAGGCATTTAATTTTTATTTCTTCCTTTTTACTATTGCTCTCAGTCTTGTTGCGTGGCATGAATTACAAAGCTTTAAAAGAGCATTGCCGGAGGCTGGTTGGAGTTTGTGGTGTGGGAATCTTGCTGGAGAGATTAACCCCTTCAGAGCTGCTCCGCAGACCAGACCCAGTGGTGCAAATGCTCTTCGTGTTTCTGCCCTGGAAAACCGATGCTCCAGGTTGCTTCTAAGTGCCTTGCCTACACTTCCTCAAAGTGCTTTTAGCAGAGCTCTAGGAAATTTTAACCGCCTTTGCTCTTTCATCCAGCCAGGGACTCCTAAACCTCAGTGTGCATAGAACCAGCAGCTTGCTTGGTGAAAAGGCAGGTGCCTAGGCCCTCGCCCCCCAAAATTTGAGACCTGGGTTGGGGCATGGAATCTACCCAGGTGATTCTGATGCAGGTGAGATCACACTTCGATAAGCACTGTTCTACCTTGTTATTGGCAATTAAATTCTTGACATGTTCTTGGTTAATATTAAACCTCATATCCAATTAATAAACTTGAGTTTGAGCTAATGTTGAACATGAGTTATGTGCAACATGGTTTTGCATGCTTGGCTGACAAACCGGGGCTTTTTAACCAACTCTCCCACTAACCCCCATCCTTTTTCCCTTGCTCCCCTTTCCATCTCTGCCTTTCCATTCCCATGAGTGAGAAAGGACGTTGGGCAAAAAGGTACCTGGACACCATATTCCCCTGCCTCCATGCATTGAGCTGTACAGTCTGACCTGCCTCCACATGGCCAAGTCATGTTTGTCTTAAAAACTTTAAGCCCACGGATGTTCTTAAATTATTTATTTATTTATTTATTTATAGAGAGAGGGGAAGAGATGGAGAAAGAGGAGAGAAACATCAGTGTGTGGTTGCCTCTTTGTGCGCCCCCTACTGGGGAACCTAGGCTTCAACCCAGGCATGTGTCCTGACTGGAATTGAACCAGCGACCTTTCAGTTTGCAGGCCAGCACTCAATCTACTGAGCCACACCAGCCAGAGGTTAATTCTTTTTTAATAAAAAAGATGTTATTTATCTATTTTTAGAGAGGGAGGACAGGAAGAAGAGAGGGAGAGAAACATTGATGTGCAAGAGAAACATCCATTTGGTTGCCTCCCACACGCCCCCAACTGGGGACAGCGTCCACAACCCAGGCACGTGCCCAAACCGGGAATTGAGCCGGGGATTTTTGGGTTTGTGGGATGACATCCAACCCATGGAGCCACACAAGCCAGGGCTGTTCTTAATTCTAAAAATTTTTTTTTTTTAAGATTTTATTTATTTTTTAGAGAGAGGGGAAGGGAAGGAGAAAGAGAGAGCGAGAAACATCAGTGTGTGGTTGCCTCTCAGGTACTCCCTACTGGGGACCTGGCCTGCAGCCCAGGCATGTGCCCTGACTGGAAATCGAACCAGCTACCCTTTGGTTCACAGGCCTGCGCACAATCCACTGAGCTACACCAGCCAGGACCTGTTCTTAATTCTTTATCAGCCTCCGGGATGCTCTGCTCCTGGGATGGGCTAGGGTAAATTAGGCTGAACTGAGCAAGATTTCTTGGGACTGTTCAGGAGCAGTCTAATTCTTAGAAACTGAGTTTAGATTGGACCAGACCATAGGGACTGGGAGAAACAGGAAGTGATTCCTCCATCATGTTGAGGACCTCATTTGACAACACACGGAAGTAGGAATTCAGCCCCCACCCTCATGCCCTTTGACACTTTGTGGCACCGTGTATTTATGGCATCGTGTGGGGGTGCCTGCTATAAGCCAGGCTCAATGCTAGTTTCCACGGTCTTCAGAATGACCAGTGTGAATAGCGTGGACAGGGTTTTTGTGTTCGTGATGTTTCAGATCTTAGCATCACTTCTTCCACTGATACAATGAAAGGATTGAATTAAATGAGTTTAATAGTGTCCCTACAGCTCTGGTATTCTGACACTATGGATATAGCATAGTCTTCCAACTTGAATATTGGCGAACGGGAACTTTTTTTCCTTTTAAATTTTATATTAAAGTATAGTTGGCATACAGTAGAATGAGAACTTTTGAGTGTTTGCTTTGAGAACAAACCCTAAGATTTAGGCTTGTTGCTTGTTTTCAAAATTTTTCAAAAATACCTTTTAATTATTTTTCCTCTCACAAAGAACCAAGACCACCGCTATAGTAAGTTAGACAAACACCACCTTGACAGAGCCCACTGTCATTCCTCACAATGGGATCCTGTAACTCTCCAGAAGGGCTGTTTCTCTGGGCCCAGTTACATAGGACGGCAGCCTCTTATCTTGTCTGAATCTGGTGTTGCTACCCTTTGGAGAGCTGGGTGGTCTGAGCAGGCTTGCTGGCTTCCATGCTTGCACAGCTTGCAACCTGACTCTTTCATTCGAGTGATTTAATAGCTTTTGTGCTACCAGGTGAGCTCAAACAGAGACCTTTGAAAGGCAATGGGGAAAAACACCCCCCTAACGAAATCTCACATTTTGTCTGTTCTGAAGCTTCTCTCACTGTGGAGACTGGGGCAACATTTCAAAGGGTTCTACAACTTGGCCATCGAGATAAGAAACTATGGCTGTGATCTCTGCATTTTTCTGACAGATGTAGCCTCCAGATCTCTGAAGATAACACGTTTAGGTGGGAAACTACTCACTGGAGGAGAGAGTATAGGGATCTTGCAAAGTTAGGATACGTTTGACAAATTGTTCTCTACCTCTCTTTAAGTTTAAAAGAGATGGAAAAATAGTCTTTGGTTTTACTCTTATCCCTCCCCATTTATGGAATTGCTGCTATGATATCAGAATACTCCTGTTGTGTGTCATGCAAAGGCTGCTAAGATTATGTATCACTCTTTACTCTTAACTTTATCCTTAAAACGTTCTTATCTGGCTTCCTTAGAGACGGGGCAGGTAACAGCCCGGAGGCACTAAGCCCCGGTTCTTGCACAGGGTGCTGCACCTCCCCGGGATCTCTGCCTTCTATCCTGTGTTATCAGCTGCTCAGAGCTACAGATGCTCCCTGCATTCTTCTCCTGAAACACGTGAGCCAGGACTTTGTCTCCTGGGGTGGCATTCACTGCCTGGTATTTTCATTCCAAGGTCTATATTTCTTGTTAGCACAGACATTCTTTCTTCTGTAAATTATAAGCCAAATGTGAAATTAGGAGAATTTCAGAAAGTATTGAAATTCCAAGGCAAAAACTCACCCAAATGCTTGAAAGTTGTTGGCTATCAAATCCCTTTCATGTCCCAGACTTGTTTTTCCTGTAAAAGGGATTCTCCTCCTTTGAAAGACAACACAGCATTAATGCAACAGCAATAATTTAATTGTTTTATGTGAATATTTTCCTTTATTAGAACACAGTAGGATGGTTCTATTTCATCCAGTAAGCACTAATGATTGCTTTAAAACCAAAAGGTAGAATTAATAGATCACAAAAAGTAAATCAGAGTAGTGTAGTAGAAAAAGAAGAGTAGTTTTTGAATAAATTTCAACTGAGTTTTAATCCTGGGCTGCATTATTCTTTGGTTCTCTAATGTTTAGCAAGTTACGTAGCCAGTTTCCCGCAGAGTAGACGAGGGTATTGATACCTACCAGGTATCTGTATGGGCTAAAAGACATTTGCAAAGTACCTGGTAAGGTGCATGACATATGATAAGGGCTCAATAAACATTTCTTCCTTGGGAAAGGGCTAACAGAACTGAGAAGGCTAGAAAGAGGTAAACATGTGGTAAACCACTCAATTTATAAATACAAAGAAAAAATGGGAAACAAGGCTTTTTTTTCCAGATCTCACTGACTGGGCAGGATAGATCTCAATCCATTACTCCCCAGCCTTTAACTCTGACCAGCAGCCTTGTTCTCACTTGATTCTTTTTCACAGATTGAGTAGAAGCATGAAACAGATGCTTGGGCTCACAGACTACCCCAATGGTTGGTGTGGCAAGAGTGATGTGAAAATCATTCAGTTGTCAATTATTCCTGATCCTCCAGGACTGGGGACTTTTACAGCCATTTCAGAAAAATATATAAGGAGATTAATTATTGTTTTTGTCAGGATTTTGCTCCATTGTAGCAAGGAGTCCAACCCTATCAGAAATGTTAGTTACAAATGCACTGATCAGGTCTCAGGGTGTCTTGGAGGAGGCATTCCAGGAGGTGTTAATCTGTGAGAAGGATTTTAATTAATAAGGGTGGAAGCAAAGACATTCCAGGTAGGGGCAGACATGAGCAGGTGCATAGAAGGGGGAAGTGTGTAGCAGGTCATCATGAATGTGTAACTGGAGCTCAGGGGCAAGGGTAGGGTCCTGGTTTGGGGACACAAAAGGCCTTGGGAGTAGATATGTAGTGAGAAGCAGGTTGAGGTCAAATTTTTAAGAAATGTCACATTTGTAGGGGGTCCACTGTGACCAACAGAGGGGTAGAAAGAGGTTGGAAAGGAAAGGAAGCTCAAATAAGACAGAAAGAGGCATTGGTGAGGTAGGAAGAGGGCCAGGAGCGTATGGAGGCACAGACACCAGGGGAGAAGCGATCACGCACAGTACGGAGGTGGCTTGCTGGGTGTTGCAGAGATCGGGGAGGACTGTGGGGGGCAGTTATATTTGATGATCTGTTAGTAGGTCCCTGGCAGCCTTTGAGGCAGCTGTGTCAGTGGCCTGGTGGCAACCAGAATCAGGTGGTCCTTTTAGGGTACACAAGAGTGGTGAAGGAGTGGAGAGAGACAACTTTTCAGGGAGATAGGACAGTTCGTCAAGAGGACGCACATTATAGGAAAGGAGAAAAATATTTTATGAGTATTAGCAGTAATAGTCATAAAAGTAGTAGTAATAACACGGATATTTATTGAATGCTCACAATGTGCTAGATGATCACCAATATTTTTCATTTGATTCTCATAACGGAACCATGGGTTGGCGTTTTAACCGTTTTTGATGGTGAAGAAACTGAGACTAAGAATTTAATTTGGCCAAGGTGACATCACCAGTAAGTGGCGGAACCAGAACTGAGATGGATGTTAGGGTGTCCCCAGCCCCACAATTACTGCGCTGGCTTCTCCCTGGGGAGGGCTGTTGGTCTGCTGAGTAAAGCCAGTTTATCAAAAGGATAATAACAATACAAAATACTAATATAAAACAATTATAATAATACAAAAGAAAAAAGTAATAATAGAAAAGATGGGGATCAAAAGGCAAATACACCTGAAGGGCTGATTGCTACCAAATATGGGATAAATATCTCAAGCTTATTACAAAAATATGAAATAATCCCTTTTAACAGGAAACCACCATCACTGCACAGAGAGGAAGTGGCTGTGATGGAAGGACCCCCTGTTGCCCAGCAGTCAGGGCATCAGTGCCTCGTTTCAAATTGGACACAAGGGCCTTCTCTCTTGCATTTCTCTCCTTTCATTCCCCATACTTTCTTCTTTTCTTTTAACACTTTCCTGGTCTTTGGAAAGTCAGACTCCTGCTAACCACATGTCATGGCTCAGTAACTTTGATCTCCTCACTGACTGTGGCCTCCGCTACTAAGACCTACTGACTTTCACAATAGATCTGAATGAAATGCTAAAATCTTGGGAGGTACTTGGTATCTTAAGCTCTTAGAATTCTCAGAACAATAGAAAATATTTGCTGCTATTTCTTAATCACTGATTCATGATTCAAATGTCACTTGAGTGTGGTTTATCAATAGGATAGGAGCAGAGGTTGAATGAATGGCCATTTGACTATTTTAAATAGCTACCCAAAGAATTTAACATTGAATTTTATATCCTCTTGTTATCTTCTTTACCATGTGTATTAATTTGGTAGGGCTGCCATAACAAACTACCATAGACTGGGTGGCTTGCACAACATTTCTAGAGACTAGAAGCTCAAGGTTAAGGTGCAAATAGGGCTTATTGCTTCCGAGGCCTCTCTCCTTGACTTGTAGATGCTTGTCTTCTCCCTGTGTGTTCACATGGTTTTCTCTCTGTATCCATCTGTGTCCTAATGTCCATTTTTTTATGTGGACATCAGTCATATTGGACTAAGGCCCCTCCTAGTGACCTGATTTTAAATTAATTGCCTCCTCAAAGACCCTATCACTAAACACGGTCACATTCTGTGGTCCTGGGGGTTAGGCCTGTGACATAAATTTTGCAGAAACAAAATTCAGCCCTTGACACCATACCAAGGTCTCCGCCTGGTGTTAGTTAATCTTCCACGTTCTTAAGATAATACGGCAGGTCCTCAAATAATATTGTTTTATTCAATGTTGATGAGATGCTATATGAACTTAACTCTTGTTTATATCAGTTAGCCTATGGTAAAATTGGTTTTATTATCCTTCTCATTTCCCTTAAAGTCACAGAACCTATTGGCAACATTTAGTGAGGACTTACTGTACTACAGCAGAAGGAAATAGAATAAAACCTGTAGCCACATAAACCCCCATTAAAAAAATCAGTTTACAAGACCCTCTGGATTTAGAGTTTGGCCTCAGGAGGGGGTGATAGGGAAACTTCCTCAGACAGGATTAGCTTTGTACTTTCCAGAAATCCCAGATGGAACCCATTTTGTCTTTCTCATTTGGCCAGAAAGCTGTGTGGTGCTGCTTTGACTTTTCCAGTTAGGAGGGAGCTGTGAGCCCTGTGTACCATTTTGCATTACAGATGCTGAGGCCTCACGCATTTTTGCTGAATTGCTTTACTGGGTACTGTTGGCCTTTATTTACTCCCCAGTAAAGAGTCAGTTCCTAGTCTGTGGCTTTCTAAGTTGCTTGGATGCTAGGTCCCTTGTGCATGGAAATCACAGACTATGGATTTCATTGGTCGAAGGGCTCCTCCCATGTCCCTTCCCTCGTGTTTGCCTGAGTTAAGAATGGTCAGTTATGCTCACGATGTGAGGGCAGTTGAATTTTCCTGTTAATTAAAAACAACCAAAGTTATTTTTATAATAACTTTATGAAATCATTCTTATGAATCCCCACTGTACAGAGGATGAAAGCAAGGCTGAAAAAGTTCAAGTATTATATTTGTATTGAAGGTTAACATTCTTTCTAAACACTAAAATGTTCAAAAAGTGAACAGTTTAGTCAAACTGCTGTCCTTAGTTCAAAGGCTTTGTTGGGCTCTGCCTGCAAAGAAATACGTGACCTAAAGACTCTGACATAAATGTCATACATTATTATCTGGCTTTTTCTTTTGTTTTTCCTTTTTTTTTTTCTTGAATTATATTTTATTGATTATGCCATTAAGTTGCCCCAATTTTTTCCCATTTGCTCCCCTCCACCCAGCACCCTCACTCCCTCAGGCAGTTCCCCCACCATTGTTCATGTCCATGAGTCATGTGTATAGGTTCTTTGGCTACTCCGTTTCCTATGCTGTACTTTACATCTCCATGGCTGTTCTGTAACTACCTGTTTGTACTTTTTAATTCTCTTAGCTCTTCACCCATCCCCCATCCCCACCTCCCTTCTGGCAACAATCAAAATGCTCTCTGTATCCATGATTCTGTCTGTGTTCTTGTTTGCTTAGTTTGTTTTTTAGATTCAGTTGTTGATAGATATATATTTATTGCCATTTTATTGTTCATGGTTTTGATCTTTTTCTTAAATAAGTTCCTTTAACATTTCATCTAATAATGGTTTGGTGATGATGAAGTTCTTTAGTTTTTTCTTGTCTGGGAAGATCTTTCTGTGCCCTTTGATTCTAAATGATAGCTTTCCTGGATAGAGCAACCTTGGCTGTAGGTCCCTGCTTTTCATGACTTTGAATATTTCTTGCCAATCCTTTCTTGACCGAAAAGTTTCTTTTGAGAAATCAGCTGACAGTCTTATGGGAATTTCCCCTGTAGGTAACTAACTGCTTTTCTTTTTCTGCCTTTAAGATGCTCTCTTTTTCTTTCATCTTTAGCATTTTAATTATAATTTGTCTTGGAGTGGACCTCTTTGCATCCACATTTTTGGGGACTCTCAGTGCTTCCTGGACTTGCATGTCTATTTCCTTCACCAAATTAGAGAAGTTTTCTTTCATTATTTTTTCAAATAAATTTCCAATTTCTTGTTCTTTCTCTTCTCCTTCTGGCACCCCTATGATTTGAATGTTGGAACACTTGAAGTTGTCCCAGAGGCTGCTTATACTATCCTTGTGTTTTTGGATTCTTTTTCTTGTTGTTCTGATTGGTTGCTTTTCACTTCCTTATGTTCCAAATCATTGATTTGATTCTTGGCTTTATTCACTTTACTATTGTTTCCCAGAAAATTGTTCTTTATTTTAATTAGTGTATCCTTTGTTTCTGACTGGATCTTTTTTATGCTATTGAAGTCTTAACTTATGCCAAGTTTCTTGAGCATCCTTATAACCACTGTTTTGAACTCTGCATTTGATAGATTGTTTATCTCCATTTTGCTTAGTTCTTTCTCTGGAGTTTTGATCTCTTATTTCATTTGTGCCATGTTTATTTGTCTTCTCATTTTGACAGCCTCCCTGTATTTGTTTCTATGTATTAGGTAGAACTACTATGATTCCCTGTCTTGGTAGCATGGCCTAATGTAGTAGGTGTCCTGTGCGGTCAAGGAACACAGCCTCCCCTATCACCCAAGCTGGTTACTCAAGATGCACCCTCTGTGTGGGCTGAGTACACCCTCCTCTTATAATTGAGCCTTGATTACTGTTGGCAGGTTAATAGGAGGGATTTACCCAGGCTAGTCAACTGCAAGGACTGGCTGTGACCACTGACCACCAATCTCCCCCCTCCATGGAGAATCAGCTGTGTTGGAACAAGGTGGTGGTGCTCCAACATGGTCTGTAGCTCTGTACTGGGTGCACAGGCTCTGGGATTTTCCAGGTAGTGCAGGACAAGGTCAGCCCCTACTGGTGTTTTGCCCAGGACCACCTTGCCTGAGCTATAAAGCAACCTGAGATGGCTGCAACTTGTGCTGGGCTTTGAGATTCCCAGGCAAAGCCAAGTTGTGAATCTAGGCTGACTGCTGTTAGTGCTGGGCCTAGGGCCACTTAGCAAGAGGTATGGGGGCTGGGGACTCAGTGAGGTTAGATGTTGCTTGTTTGAGAGGAGTTAGGAAGTTGTGAAACATAAGACAAGACCAGCCATTCGTATGGAAAAGCAACTTAAGTGTACCTATATACTGAGTAGGAAGGAGCTTCAGGGGATCTCTAGGGCAGGGCAAACAGTGTTATCCAGGTTGATAGAGTCTCAGATATGGCACCAGTTTGCCGACACTTGGCTCTATAGGGGGAGAGTTCAAAAAAGGGCAATGTCCTCTGCCTACCTTTCAGTCTTGGAGAAAACTGTCCCCCAGCTTTTGCTTTGATACCAGACACTTCAGTTCCTCCCTGTATGCCACTGGGGCCTTTCAAGCTGCTACACTGGTTTTGGAGCTCAGAGAGAGTGAGTCTGAATAAGCGCATGTATGGGTTTTTTAAGGAAAATTACCTGGGACTCCAGAAGTTTTTTCTACCAGCTTAATCCCCACTGGCTTTTGCAGCCAGAAGCTATGAGGACTTACATTCCTGTCACTGGAACCCTGGGCTGGGGACTTGGTATAGGGCTGGGATCCCTTGCTCCCGAGATATCCCTCCCAAGTTTTTATCCATCATACGTGGGTGTGGGACCAGCCTATTTCATGTCTCCATTCCTCCTATCAGTCTGGATGGATGTGGTTCCTTTAATTCCATAGTTGTCAGACTTCCATTCAACTCAATTTCTGATGGTTCTGAGTGATGGCTGTTCTATATTTCAGTTGTAATTTTGATGTGGTTGTGCAAGGAGGTGAGCTGTGTTTACCTATGCCACCATCTTGACCAGAAGTATGGCTTTTTCTTTTTCTTTACAAAAAGCAAAAAGCAATCGAGTACTTTTTTTTTTTTTAAGATTTTATTTATTTTCAGAGTGAGGAGAAGGAAGGGAGAAAGAGCAATGTATAGTTGCCTCTCACATGGCCCACACTGGGGGCCTGGCCTGCAACCCAGGCATGTGCCCCGACTGGGAATCGAACTGGGACCCTCTGGTTCCCAGCCCGCGCTCAATCCACTGAGCTACACCAGCCGGGCACAATCGACTACTTTTTTGTTCCAAAGATTAATCTTTGTTCTTTGTTATGGGGTAGAAAAAGCCAGTTTTTTTTTGTTTTTTAATCCTTAGCAGTAGGCTGGCAATAATGAGATGTGTTCCAATGAAAAAGATAGAAGTTCATGACCATGTCAAGAAGTATTGTAAGAGGTACAAGATAATGGCCATTGTTTCACTGAAGAATTGACAGGAAGTACAGTCAAACCTTGGTTCCTGAATATCTTGGTTCTTGAACAATTTGGTTCTTGACCAAGTATGGACAAAATGTCCCAGCTGTCTAACAAAACTTCAGGTATCAATTCTCTACCCTAACAGTTTTCCAGAGTGAATTAAGTTTGAGAACTGAGGTTCCACTGTGATTTGGTACATTAAGAATAAAAAGGGGAATTATTCTTTGGCGTAATATGACAGATTTTTAATTTATAGACCAGAAGCTTTGAATATTTCCCCTTTGCAGCAGGTGATTAATCAGATAGCCTAAAATTTCCTTTCAATCTGAGCAATAATGATTCTGCAAGTAATGATTTTAAAGAAATCTATTATTTCTGCCTAAACCTAAATGACTCTTTCTATCACAATTGAAATATCATACTGTGAAAAAAAAGCATGGAAAAATATTACCTTTGTAAGTAATACAATTTATTGCTGTAATATATGTATTATAATATATTATTTTAAAAGACTCACAGCAAAGGAGAAGTTAGAATGCATTGGAATCCAGGGGCTTTACTAGTTTTACTAGTAAAATTTTTACTAGGTAAATTCATAGGAGTTTCTTTTATTTTAGACATGGTTCCTTTCTAACGATTTTCCTAAGTATGTGGCCATTGCCTTTTATCTACATCTCACATATGTGACTGACTTCCTAGGAATGGCCCTCCCAACTAGGCTGTCGGGAAAGCATCTTTCTTTTCCTCTCTCTGGGGCCAAATGATCTCCCTCTCCTCTTCCCATCCCTCCCCTAGTCCCCTTCAAATCGAGTCTTTCAGCTTTTTCCTGGTGCTGGCCTCATAGCCAGCCCTCCTCCCTGATGGTTTGGAGACATGCCAAAGAACCTACCTTTAGTTTTCGGTCACTAAAGCTCCTTTTACCTCTTCTTACACTTACAGGAGAAGAAAGTCAAGTGCAGTTGTTTATAGCAGTGATTCTATCCTGGTTGCTTATTAGGATCAGTTCAGCCCCCTGTGCCCCGCAAACCCTGGAGTGGTGGTTGAGTGATGGTGGTGTGAAGTCAGAGATGGGACCTGCTAGTTCAGGGGCGACATAGAGGCAACTCATTCACCATGATGGGTTCTCCATTGTCATCAATAATAAGGACCATCACTAGCCCTCTCAAGGACTGTTTGCTTCCTTCTGGGCCAGTGGAGTAGGGCTGAAGCCACGAGAGTGAGGTCTCTTGCAGCCAGCACTCCTCAGGCCATGGGAGACATTGGGGCCAACCACCACAGAGCGTCGCTCCAGGGGGCACCGTTCCTTTTGTGGCCTGTAAAAATAGCAGCCCTGCCGCCCCTGTAGCTAGCGTGTTATACCACCGTGGTGCCCTGGGATTTGCTGTGCTGAACTCAGTGACACCAAAGAAAGGACTTTCAGCACTTTTGGCCAATGTTTTAAAGGACAGATGTGTTAGTGTGGTTTCCCACAGAAATGTCCTCCACCCTGCGGAGTTCGTGCAGTGTCCGGGGACAATGGAGTTTGAACTGCTTTTGTCAGCTAGTCTGGACACTGTACTGTGGTAAATATGTTCTGCTAGACAAATGATTTGCAAACCAACTTTAAAAAAATAGCTTATTTGAAGCCAGGTGGTGAGGGACAAATACCATATAATCTCACCTTTAACTAGAACATAATCAACAAAAGAAAAACACAAGAAAAACATAACCAGAGACATTGAAATTAAGAACAATCTAACAATAGCCAGAGGGGAGGGGGGAGGGGACTTTGGGGAGAAGAGTTTTCAGGAACCACTACGGAGGACACATGGACAGAACCAAGGGGGTGGGTGGAAGGAGGGGAGAGGATGCAGACAACTGTAATTGAACAACAATAAAGTAATTAAAATAAAAAAAATAAAATAAATAAAAAAATAAATAATTAGCTTATTTGTGTCTTTGAGACTCTAAAAAAGTTTTTGCCAAGACTGCTTGTGTGCTCCATATTTTTCTCTACTTTAAACCATTTCTCCGACTTACTGGTGTTTGCAGCTGTTGTACATGTCATTCTCGTGCATTGCTTCGTTCTCCCACACGGATTTATTCCACGGTGAGTCATTCAGCCAGACTTCAAATAGGTTATTGCAGCCTATGATGTTTATGGAGATTTTGTTTTGGAGCCAGGAGAATCCTCCCACCCTCCCACTCTCCACAGCCCTCCCCCAATTCTGCCAAAGTAAGCAGATCAAGTTTCACTCTTCTTAATGCAATTAAGTTCAGCAGCCACAAGGGCTCCAGGGCCCCATGTGTGTGCCAAACTCACGCTGGTGCTGGGAGCCTGGGCGCACTTTCACATGTGGGACCTCATGTGGGAGAGTGTCCTGTGGGCACTTGAGGACAGGAAACCTGATGGCACCTGAGTGGCTTGGGATATGCAGATGCTCAGAAAGGACAGAGCTATGGTTACTGGCTAAAACCGTGTGCAGTCCCCAAATGCCAGGAAGTGGGATGAGCAAACACTCTCTGAGGTTTGCCTTGTTTCTTCTTATTGCAGCTTGGCCCTGCACTGCTCTGTAGAAAATTTTCTAGCTCCATCTGAGGATTACTGGAGGGTCAATTCAACCTGAATCATTGTCAAAGGATGGCTCAATCAGTAACATTTTAAAAATTAATAAAACTTCGAGAAGATTTAAGTTTATAGAACAGTTGAACAGAGAGTACAGAGTTCTTACAACCCTGCCTCCCTCCACTTACCCCAGTTACTAACATCTTGTATTAGTGTGGTATATTTGCTACAATCGGTGAGCCAATTGTAATGACCTAAACTACAGTTTACATTAGGGTTCACGCTTGGTGTTGTGCAAATAATTAATGGCATATATCTACCATTACAGGGGTAACTTTTTCCATGAATTATAGAAAAACTTCCTTTGACTGGCCTGGGGTTGAAAGGGGGAGGAAGGGGTCGGGCTTGTTTTATGTGTGTTTGCAAACTGGGGCCTTGGCTTGAGCCATTTACATATACATTTACATATATTATCCCATTTAACTATTTTAGCAACCCTGACAGGTACCAATGATTGGATAGATGGGGACACAGAGCCCAGGAAAGAATAAGGACCTTGTTCAAGGAGATGGTGGAAGGCGGAGAGGCACATGCATCTGATGGATCTGATTCACGGTCTGGCCCTGGCTTATCGCTGTTGCATTTCCTTCTGCTTCAGCTCCAATCCTGCCTCAGATCGTGAAGCCTTCTCTCCCTCTTCATCCCCCCCTTTTTTTGCTACTATTGTATCAGAAAATTATTTATAAAGTTACTTGTAAAAAACAAGTTTTTGTAGGAAAAAATGAGGTGTAGATCATGGCTGAACATCCAAATTGTGCTGAGGTCTTCAGAGGGGAAGAGCATCAAGATTCTAAGAGTTCTTCCTGGTTTAATTCTTTATTGTTTTTAAGAATTGCAATTTTTAAGTTTTACTGCTTCTCAGTATATGATACTATGATTTACTTTTCACACTCTGCTTGCTTTAATGAATTAAACAGCAGGCCCAAGCAGTTCTTTCACCTTCGGCAAATCACTTAACCTCTTAGGCCCTTATTTCCTCATTCTCCAGACCTGGAGTGTGAGCACAGGGTTTCAGGAACCTGGGTTTTTGAGCCTGTCTGCCAGGATTGGAATTTCAGCTCCACCATTTATTAGCATTTTCCTTGACTAAGTTACTTATGTTTCATTAGAATCAGAATCCTTAGAATAGCGTCTACTCGATAGCCTGTTGTGAAGATTAAATGAGTTAAAACAGTGCCAGATGTAAAAGAAAATGCGTAATACATGATGGTGGCAGTGACGATGACGACGACCATGATGATGACACGCCAAGTTTGAACGAAAACCTTCTTCCAAGTCTAGAATTCTGTGATTTTTGATATATTGTGACTTAGGCTCTTTTTTTTCTTTTTTGAAAATTTTATCCTCACCTGAGGACATGCTTATTGATTTTTAGAGAGAGAGGAAGAGAGGGAGAGAGAGTATCAATGTGAGAGGGAAACGTTGATCATTGCCTCTGGCACGTACCCTGACCCAGGACCAAACCTGCAACCCAGGCATGTGCCCTGACCAGGAAGTGAGTCCGTGATCTTTCGGTTTATGGGACGACACTCCAACCAACTGAGCCACACTGGCCAGGGCTGGGCTCAAACATTACACTTTTTGTCATTTATCACTGTGTTTTTCACGTCATCAAAAGCATTTTCAAGACATCATATCTTTTAGCAAGATTATTTGTGGTGGTTGGTCTCTTTTCTACACCAGACATTTGCGAGCTTGAATTTTACTGTTAACTATGGCATGCAAGTAAGATAGTCAAGGGTATCATAGTGCAGCTCCAGGAGTAACGCTCTGCAGTTTTCTGTACTTCTGACTGTCCTTTTCACAGCAAATATTTCATGCTGAACATAGGCTCTTTAAGTGTATGCTGCTGAGTTTGATGACCTCATGAGAGCATTCTGCTCATATGTTATTGCAACAGTACCATTTTGTAAAGTACTTGACAAGACCTCAATCTTTCAAGGATAGGGATTGTATCTTAGTTAATTTTTATGCGTCCAGTGCCTCTCTCTTTCACACACAATCTGCTTCTGACATCAGATCTACATGTTGTTTCTTTGACTACGCTACATTCTTTCCATCTTCAAACAGGCCCCTTTTTACCTTTGTAATTCCTATTTATTCTTTTAAAGTTAACTTTCTCTCCTTCTAGGAGGCCTTCCTTAGGCCCTGTCTGAGTCAAAGGCTGCCCTTCTGTTTATTCTTATAGCACAGAATGTGTTCCACCATTTCAGCACTTACCACCCTTTTAGAATTGTTAGTTCATACAGTATTTTTCCTCATATAATGCACACCCACAGTTTCGTGCACATTATACACTTACCACCCCTTTTTGAATTATTAGTTTATAAGGTGTTTTGCCATATATAATGCGCACCAATGATTTTGTGCACATTATACACAGGATTATTGTGCCCATTATTATACCAATGGTATGTAATTGTTGAACACATATATAATGTGCATCCTTATTTTTTCTTCAAAAATTTGGGCAAGAAGTACACATTATACATGGCAAAACATGGTACATCTGTCTTTCTGTAGCACACTATGGACTCTCCAGGAGCAAAAGTTTTTCTTTCTTTTTTAAAATTGTCTTTGTAATTCCAGCGCTTAGTATCGACCTTGTCACAAAGGGTACTCAACAATTGTTTGTACAATTAATGAACAAATGAGTTTGTCATATAAACACAGAGAACCAGGCTGCATTCTAAAAATGAACTTGTTCTCACAAGATGAACTTTTAACATGATTTCATGTGAATTTAAACAGAATTTCACTTCAGGACAATTTGATATATCATTGTAAATTAAAAGATGCAGAATTTATTCAAGAAGAGGAAAGCCTGTTTTATCAGGATGACTCTGGTTGGGAAGGTCCCGAGTTTGAGTTTGGGTGCAGACACAGGGTTAGTCCCAGGTAAAGAACAGGTGTAGTCAGCCGTAGCAAATGTCAGTGAGTGTTTTGCATTCTGTTTCAGTTATTCAATTAAAGCAAGATGTTCTGAAAACTTGCACTATTCAACCCTCTGGCTAAAAGCAAACTGAATGTAAATTATGGCCACTTCCTAATCTTCAAGGAAATGCCTTTGATGGTTTAAGAAACTTGAATAGTCATTAAAAACAGAACTGTAAGTTGGGGCACTAAACCGTGTTCCTCTGCAATCAGTTTTCTCTGTATTTGAAGGGGATTTTAGTAGAAGGTCTCTCTAGAGAAAGGCCAGATGTCTGGTTTTCAAAGAGTGGTCTGGAATTTAGGTTTCTGATGCAGATTCATTAAGTATGTATTTATCAGGTATGACTAGGAATTTTGTAGAAACCATGTGACCACCCCATATATCAATCATTTTAATTCTCCTACCTTATGTCTCTTGAATGATTTCTCAAAGAACCTGTGTTTTTTTATGGAAAACAAAAAAGGTTTTCTATAAGATTGCAAACTTTGAGCTTAAGGATTTTATTCTTTTAAAATTTTATTTATTTACTTTTAGAGAGAGGGGAAGGGAGGGAGAAAGAGAGGGAGAGAAACACCAATATGTGAGAGAGACATGTGTTGGTTGCCTCTTGCATGGCCCCGACCGGGGACTTGGCTTGCAACCCAGGCATGTGCCCTGACCGGGAAGCAAACCTGCGAACTTCTGGTTCACAGGCTGGCACTCAACCCACTGAGCCACATCAGCCAGGGTGGATTTCTTTCTTAGGGCCTTTACTATTCTCATATTCCTTGTGAATCTTTAAAAGGATATTTTAGCATTCTGTGCATCAGATATATTTGGATATAGAAGATTGTCTTGTGGAAAACTTTTAACATCTATAAAACGTGCATTTTAAGAAACACAATTTGTAATATGTGGCCTTTACCAGGAAGCTAGACATTGAACTGTTGAAAAATCAAAGGAAACCATCTAGTGAGTTTGTGTAGTATCCGAGGTCCATCTTTGCAACCTCAGTTTTGATGTCATACCTAAAGGAAGGCTTTCTCTCCATAGTTCTGTTCATCTGTCAGCTCCTCCTGAGATCTGGGAAGGAAGTACTGAGAGGGATATTTCTGGACGGAGCATCTATGACTTAAGGAAGCCGTGTGGGATAGTGGACGTTACACTGGTCTGGATGTTAGAAGAACTAAGTTTCCAGTCCAGGCTTGGTTGGTTTCAGATAGTTATGTAATCTTGGTGTTTAAAATGTCTAAAGAAGACAATTTAGGTAACCCAAACAAACTTTGTTTAATACTTTGTGAAATGGACAGTCTCCTTTTGGAGAACTGCAAAAAGGGGTAGAAGGCAAGAATACTTCTTAATAGGATAAAAAAAAATAAAGAACAAGAAAGAAACAAATAAAAAGCATCTGATTGACTGGGGCCACACAGTCAACCTTACTTGGAATGGGAAGGCCCAGAACTGGCATGGCACTTGGGGACTGACTAACTGAATATACTTGGTTTCTGGTCAACAGCAGCATTTAAAGGGACAAGAAGGTTACCTACATCTCAGTGTGCTGACATGCCACCCCAGGTAGGAGCGGCTCCATCTTGGGCCTAGAAAGCGATCTGAACATTGGTAAAGTCACTTAACTGCTATGCGACTGCCGTTCTTCTGTAAAAGACAAGAGTTTTCTAGAAGAGAAAATATAAATGGTTAATGGAAATTTTTTTAAAAAGAAGCTAAATTTCAAGGAAGCAAAGAAATGCAGGTTAAAATAGTGACAAGGTTACATTTTACTTGGGAAGTGAGTAAAGCTTAAAGATTACATCAGTGAGCAGTGAGCGGGGCTTGTAAGGGTATAAATCTGTATTACCAGTAAGTATGCATGTCAGAGAGCCTCACATAAGTTTATATACTTTGCTCTTATCATCCCACTTTTATCAAAAGGAAAGAACTTGAAAAATAGACTAATTTATCATTAAAGATTTTTTCATTGCAATCTATTCTATTCAGATATAACTACCTCAGTGTAATACTAGAATGACTGTAGAAACCATAGTACTTCCATGTAGTGGCTGTAGTACCTAAATGAAAGGTAAGATCACAGGAGATATTTGATAATTGGAAAATACTTAGAATAAAATGTTATGTTAATGTAAAAGAATGGCACACAACTTTTTAATAGTATGATTCTAATTAAGGTCAAAATCCGTATATACATATATGTACATACTTATGAAAACCTAAGGATGTTTCCCTTGGGTGTTGAGAAAGTGCTTTTTATTTCATTCATGTTTCTGTATCTTTACCCATTAGTTAATGAGTATGCATTTCTTTTATACACATAAATGGAAGCTATTTTCAGTAAAAGCAAATAAATTGGTAAATAAAACGAAGGATGGGTGAATTCTACAGTTTCTACTAACCCATACATTCTGTGATTTAGAGTACATTTTAGAAAAAAAATTGTAGAGTGGAGGAAGCAAAGTGTTATAAACAGAATCAACACAGATTTTATTGACTAATAGACTGGAATTTTGAAGTAGTTTGTTTGCCTTGAGGCCTTGAAACTGTGCTTGGAGTGTGAGGTATTGGAACACTAAGATGCTGGTAGACAGGGTATCTGTCTTAATTAATATATGCTCCTAAGGTAACAACTACTTCCTTGAGAGAACAGTGCATCCAGTGAAACTTTAACTCCTACAGAAGTCATCAGTTGCTGTCTGGACCCATAAAGGAAGTTGTTAAGGATTTACAGACTATAAGGAAAAGACCCCAGGGTAACGACACAATTGCAAAGGGCATAAGATTTTATTGTAGTGAGAGGCAGTGTAATAGAGGTTAAGTGCATGGGTCCCGGAGTTGGGCAAGATGGTGGGATGTTACTGAACTTCTTTGCAGCTAATTTTTCAAATCTGTAAAATTGCTATATACCTCAAAAAAGACCATCGTAGGAGTTAAGATAATATATGTAATATAATACATGTAATATAATGTAATATATAATATAATGTATGTAATAATTAACATTTAATAGAAACCTGGCTCTCACGCTGAGAAGCACCTATAGGGGAGGCATGACGAGAAGTAGGGAGGTCAATGTGATGCTGTTACAGTCATCCAGCAGAGCTGGCTGGTGGTGGTTTAAACCGGGGTGATAACAGAAGTGGTGTGGCTCAGTGGATTGAGCGCTGGACTGCGATCCAAAGGCTTGAGGGTTCGATTTCCAGTCAGGACACGTACCTGGGTTGCAGGCCAGGTCCCCAGCAGATGTCGTGTAAGAGGCAACCACATATTGATGTGTCTCTCCCTCTTTTTCTCCCTCCCTCACCCTCTCTCTAAAAATAAATACAACCTTTAAAAAACAAGAAGTAGTCAGATTCTGGATGTTTTGAAGGAAGACAGTATTTAATTCCTATGCTGTGTAAACCCATCTCTACAAATGCAGTGGCTTGAGATAACACAAATTTGTTATCCCAAGAGCTTTTCCTGGTCGGCACCCAGTCACGGCTTGTCCGGGTTGCCATCGGGCTGCACTTGAGTGTTGACTGGGCTGCATTCTTGTCTGGAGGGTTGATTTAGGAAGACCCTTCTCCTAAGCTCACTCAGATTGTTGGCAGAATTCATTTCATTGCAACAGTAGAACTTACGGGGCTTGCTTCTTCAAATTCAGCAGGAGACCTCCTAGCTGCAGCTGGCCAGGAAAGTCATATATGATGTAATGTCACTGTGGGAATGACATCCATCACCTTTGCTGTATTCTGTTGGTTGGAAGCATCATAAGTTCTGCTGCCACTCAAGGAGAGGGAACTTCTGGATATAAGGAGGCTAGAACTATTGGAGGTTACCCAAAGGTCTGCCTATCACAGTGAACAAACAGGATTTTTTTGTCTGTTTGGACGTAGAGTGTGAGACAAAGAGGAGAACAACTGAAAAGGTGGAGTGCCATTAACTGAGATAGGGAAGACCTAGAGCGCAGATGTGGCTGCACAACGTATGAAATGCCTGTTGCATGCCCACATGAAGGTGTCAAATAGACAGTTGCATATACAAATCTAGAGTTAAGACAGGAGGTAAGAGATATACATTTGGGGCTCATTAGCATATAAGTGGTACTTAAAGCCAAGGAATGAGATCACTGAGGAGTGAGGATAGACGAAAAACAGGTCCAAGGACTGGACTATAGGTTCCTCAATATTAAAAAGTTGGGGAATCTAGCAAGAAGCTAGAAGTGAAGAAGTGAGATAAGAATGAGGTAAGAGGAATGCATGAGTGTAGAGTCCTTGAATCCTTTACGTGTTGACGTACTTTCTTTAAATCTCAGAAAGCCAAGTTTTTTTTCCTTATCTCAGTTTTGGTCCCCACCTTCCTACCTTTCTGCCTCTTCTCTCTGAAGGTACTCTCTTTTGAGTGGCCTGAGATGCCAAATATGGATGGCAACAATATTTGATTTTGCTGTGAAAGTTCAACTCCCAAACTGACATTCTTGCCCAAATACGCCAGCCTAATTCAGTCTGAGTTCAGGTCAGTGGGAGTGTGTGAACTGTTTTATTTTGGGACTGACACCATAAAAAACCAGGCTGCTATCTGAAGCGTATACCCTCTCAGGTGACAGGTGACACATGCCATGCACTACCTCAAAAGTGAAAGGGTTCAAACAGTGGCAAGAGAAATAGTTTTCCTTTAATGTATTAGAGGCATCTTTTTGGTCTCTACCCTTCTGTCAAACATTTATTTTAGTATCCTTTAGTTATGTACAGAAATTATTGTGATCATTAAAATGTAAAACCTTTCTATGGTCATCATAAACAGTCATTAGTTTACCTAATCATACCCTGGATTTAAGGACCTATTTGAATACATTTTATTTTTGATAAAATCATTTCTATTCTTGTAGAACCCAGAGAAATAACCTTGAAGTTCTAAGCGGTTAAACCAGAAACGAAAAGCCCCCATTTGCGCACGTGCAGCACAGTTTGACACGATTGGCAGTGCAGGTAAGCAGACACCCGTGCCCACACACGGTGTCGTCAGCTCTGTCTGTTGATGAATGTTATCTGATTCCTAGACACTTTTACACATGAACAAAAACCTAAATGTTGACTGAGTAAAAAAAAAAAAATTTCTCCAAATACTGCGTGTGTTTTTGAGGTGTCATCATTGTCCAACAAAGTCAGCCTTGTGAATTTGTGACAGATTATGAAGACTACTTCTTATTTGGGCAACACTGATTTAGAACTATTCATGTTTTCAAACAGTGGGCAAATAATCCTGTCAGCTGTCTTCCGCAAGTCAGGTGATAGTCCTCATTTAACAAACGAGGAAGCAGGAGCACAGGGGTCAACAACTCCCTCTGAACGCAGAGGACCAGACCCGCGCTCACGCAGCGCCCTGGCCGGCTCCTGCTGGACCACACAGCTGACCTCTCAGCTGGCCCGTGAGTCCGGAAGCAGGAGTTACAAGCAGTGTAATGAAATGGCTGCATTGCCTTTCAGATGATCCTGGAGGTCAAGTTAGTTTATTTGTTTTTAATTTAACTAAAATTATAGGCTGGTTGAAAGATTCCTTTGTTAGTAGGGATCTTTGGGACAGCCACACAAACCTTTTGGTCTCTCTCTTACTTTCCCCCAACCCCTACTCCCATTTACAGGATTAGAAAAGCACTTGGGAGGCACATTCATCTTGCCAGCGTTGTCAGGAGTGATCAGCGAGTTTTATTAAAAGCCCAGGATTGCATGAAAGGCCTCCTTGTCTGAGTTTGCAATGAAAGGGGCATGTTCAGATCTTGGGGCACATTGTCGGGACCCCACGCCCTGCCCCTTGGACTATGAGCTGACACTCCCGGAAGAAGCACAGAAGCCCTCCTTTGTTGAAGGGATTTCACTGGCGGACGGAGCCGAGCTGGCCCCTGTCGGCATGAGCTCTCTGAGTTGGGCTGCGCTGAGAGCCCTGCTGCTGCTGCTGCTCCTCGTGGGCTGGGCCAGCCCCACCTTCATCAGCGTGAACCATGGGGTCAGGGTGATGAAGGGCAGTTCTGCCTTCCTGTCGGGAGAGAACCTGAAGTTTGCCATCCCCAAAGAGAAAGATGCTTGCAAAGTGGAAGTTGTGATGAATGAGCCAATAACCCAGAGGGTTGGGAAACTCACTCCACAGGTAGGTCATGTCTGTTTTTTTTCCCAGTCAGCAGTATGTATGGGTGTGAGCGTGTGAGAATGTGTGTGTTGGGGGAACAGAGAACACAAAGCAGAGACAGCCTTATGGGGGTGGGAGTAGGCAGTCTCTTGTGGGGTGAGATATGGTCAGTCTTTATGGGTTATTTCTACCCCAAATTAGCTCCCCATTGTCAGTCAGGGTACCTTTGGATAAGATATCAGGATTTCAAGATATTTTTAGGACACACTTGTGGCCCTAATAGCAGAAGTAAAACAGGAAGACATTTTCACCTACTAACATCACTCGAATATTCCCTTGAGTGAGGGAAGAGATGCGGAAAAGACATGTGAAGATACTTCTTTTAAATATTCACTGTTCTTCAAAAACGTCTGCATAATTTTTTTTCCTATAATCAAAACCTAAGAGATCTTATCATTTAAGGGTATTCCACGCTTAATCCTTTTTTTTTTAAAAAGATTTTATTTATTTATTCTTTATTTATTTTTAGAGAGAGGGGAAGGGAGGGAGACAGAGAGGGAGAGAAGTAGCAATGTATGGTTGCCTCTCACATGGCCCTCATGGGGACCTGGCCTGCAATCCAGGCATGTGCCCTGACTGGGAATTGAACCGGGACTCTTTGGTTCCCAGCCTGCGCCCAATCCACTGAGCTACACCAGCCAGGGCTCAATCCTTTTTGTATTTGCTTAAAGCAGTAGTTGTTTTTATCTACAATAAAAATATTGCTTCTGGTTTTATTACTTGTTTCTACTGTGGTGTAATTTTCCTCCCAATGCAAACAATTTAGAGAGCATTCAACAATGGATGCTGCTGCTATTTCTGGAAAAATACCTCATGTCCATTTGCTGAACTGTGAACATTAATTTTCTTCTCCATTTGTCTAAAGAAACATATTCCTTCCATGAAGTTATTCAAAAGTGGTGACAGATGTTGCAGAGATGGATTATAGAAATTTAGATGCCAGCTCAGATTAGCATCTCTAGACACTCTGTTTACAACTTAAAGTCATAGTCCAATTCTGAAACACATCGTATCGGGAGTCATCCTGATGTGATAGTGACCTAATATTTCCCTCCAGTTTCCATGAGCTTTGCTTTTACAGTCAAATAGCTTCAGGTGAGCATTTAAAAAATGTTACTATGCGATAATGGCCATAGGTCCTAAGTGTTTGGTAATTGCAATATCTCTTTACTTTTTCCCAATACAACTTGCACTCTGAGACTGTGTTTGATTGGCACCTGTCACTCAAGGGGAAAGGAGACACCTGGATGAGTAGGTGACATGAATAAGCTCAGCTGCAGCTGCAAGCAATAGAGATCCAACCTTAGGGACTGGGGTCAAAAGCAAACCCGTGGAATTCTGGGAAGCAGCAAGATAGGATCCTAGTCCTCAGGGCCTCCTGTATGGATATATGTAGGAGCTTTACTAAGACTGATAAACTGATAATTTGGTACCCCTTTCAATCAACATATTTAAAAATGTCCATCATTTATTTAGAAGTGAGGCTGAATAGTTGGTTGGGGGAAAAGAGAAAAAATTCCTCCTGGTTACATGCTGGGGCAACCTATGGTCTCACTGTATTTAGCTCTAGCCCCAAGCATGCATATTCCACTGAGCAAAACAAAAGCCCTGTTATTCACTGGATTCTCTCTTCTCATAAGGAATTGAGGAGGATGTACTATTATGTAAGCCAGCCCGTGAGGGGTATCTTCTCATCCCAGAGAGCCTATGACTTTTACATATACGATACAGCACATTTTCTGAGAGTAATGCAATTGTCTCTATTACATGTGTTCAGTGATGCTTCAGTGGTGCTCTCCATTTGACTGGTTCTGAGGCCCTGGAGAGCAAAAAGGGGTCTAAATGACTAAAACTAGGTTAAAAAAAGTTATTTCGTCCCAAGGATCAAGGGTTGTCATTATCTCCAAATTATCTTCATCTCAGACATTCTTTAGCTTTAAGGCAAAAATCCATACAGAGACACAGTGTGGAGCAGAAACAGCAACAGGCCTGGTGGATTAGGAGAGTGGGTGGGCCTACAACTACCTCCCAATGTCCCCAGTATGCTGTTGCTCATTAAGAAAAACCAAACAAACAAACTAAAAAAAATTAAAACCAAGTCCCGAGTGTTCGGTGTATGTATGTATGTATTTCCAGAGGTAAATCTTATACCTCAAACGAATTCATACCGTATAAAGCAGATACGTGCTTTACGTCTTCTAAAATTCATTCTGTGGGAAAGGAATCCATTAAAATGTGAAGTTTCATCATTCTTTTTTTTTTTTTGTCAAATATTAGAACTTTGTACCAAAAGAAACCTATTATGTCCAGAAAGCTTTTTTACTCAAACTGCCAGGTGAGTTTCCTGTTTTTTTTTTAATTATGATAATTTCAACAAAAAGCAAGATTACTGAGTGAAGTCTGCTTTTTTGAAATATGTGCTTGTTTTTAATCAAGGCTGATTTAGCCCTCTTCGGGGATTTATTTCTTACGGAGTTTTTGAAGTTAAGCATAGCCAAGAACACACATGCACACACAGCTTGCACATTATTCTTTAATAGATCTTACCAGGGGATTGAGAGCAAGGCTTATGTGAACCCATTTCTAGCAAGATGACTGTATGAACCATGCCCTGCTGTGTAATGAACAGTTTTATTTGATTTGCACAGAAAATGTTTTCTTTAACATCTGTTCAATTAGTGTTTTCATTTCATTACTGAAGTTTGTCTTAGGACCAACAGGTTCATTTTCCTATTGGATATTTGGAAAGGGGTTTCCACGGGCGCACCCCGGTCCCTTCTGTTTCCACAACCCTCCTGAGAGTCAGTTAGAGAAGGTCGATAGCAATGTGTTTTCCTCATGTTTTAGGACAAGGCTTCCTCACACACAGCACTTCTCACACCCGTCCCAAGGCCGAAAATGTCCTGGGTGGGAAGGCACCCCTGCTTAGCACAGAGCTTGCTCTTTTGAATAAGAAATACAGCAGTAAGAAAATGTCTCTGGTTTGAACCAGTTTACTGTCATTAAAGTGAGTAATGAGTTAGAAATGTGTGACAATTTAATTATAAATTGTAATTGAAAAGCAGTTGAAGTGGAAAAAAACAAAGCTAGACAGTAATTAGAAAAGGATTTAGCTCTTTTTAGTTTTAGTTAGTAAATTTATGGACAATTACGGTTGTTGCCTTTTATAAAAGGAAAACATATTATGGAACATAAAACAGATGTTTCTTTTAACAAAGCAGATTGTCTCTTTATTACCATGACTATTTGTCAATGGTATGGGAAAGGTCTTCACTTTATTTCCTTCCGTGTTGTAAATTAAAAAGAGGAATCAATGATGTCTATGGGATCATTTGTATTAGCGGTATTGTCTTCTCAGAGAGGATTATGTTGCCTGTAAATGTTTGAAGTGGTAACAAAGCACAGGCTAAACACCACAAACTCAACAGTGATGATGTGTGACTACCTCAAGGGAACAGTAAGTCCTCACTTAGCATCATCGATAAGTTCTGTGACTTTAAGTTAAATGACATATAACAAACCAATTTTACCACAGGCTAATTGATATAGACAAGAGTTAAAGTCCTACTGCGTCTGAAAGAAACGACACTATTGGAGGACTTGCTATGTTTTTTAGATCTCTTCCAAGTCAGAATGGGCAGAATGAGGGGCATGGCCTATGTGGAAGAGAAAATACTCCTTTTAAAACTGAGAATCCTCAAAATAGAATAGTAATTTTCTTAATAGTTCTGAGTGAGAGGACCAGTTAATTATAACTTTATTTTAATAGATGTAATTGCTCTTAAATTGCTCTTTGTCTTATCACCATGTCTGTTATTACGTAAATAACAAAAGCAGCCTCTCAGAGGTATAGAGAAACTACTGTGAGTCAGCTTTTTCTCTGATGAACCACAGTAGTGCCCATAGTCAGTGCCTTCATCTTTCAATATAAAAATGCTATTTGGGAAAGAAAGAAATCAAAGGAGAAGGAAAAATATGTAGAGAACTGATACAGTGTATTGGTGGGTGAAGGAATGCATACTTTTTCGTGCATACATACAGGTGTGTCTCTCTTACTCAGTTGCTACGAACCCCTGAAGAGTGTGGGTAAATAACATTTAGATCGATTGAATCATATTTTAAATGTACTAAGGACTATAAAAAGATAGTTATTTAGAGAAATAACTACTCCTTAACTTATCTGCTTCATCTGTTTGATCCGATTTTCATAATTTAGATATTCTCAAAACAAGACACAACTGTATAAGCAGGATGGTGCGTGGGCATGGGGGTGGGGATAGGTGGCGTTGGTTAAAACACACACACACATATGCACACAGAGAACAACAAACAAGATGTTAACAGACCATAATTTCCCCAAGCAGTGCTCCACTGCTGGGGAAATTAAATCTTGTACCGATTTTCTCACAGATATTTATCCATTTCTTCATGTGGACTAGGTCTTTGACTGCCATTTCCTTCCCAATGAAGTGAAGTACATTCACAACGGTTGCCCGATTCTTGATGAAGACACGGTGAAGCTCAGACTTTACAGGTAAGCAGCATGGGAGCATTGCTCATTCTAATTATTCTGCATACTTCTTTTTCTGTGGGTAGGTGTTGTTGTGGGGGGGTTATTAGATTCCAAACAAGAAAATAATCAGTAGAAACTGGAGACTGGAATGGGTGAGGCAAGGGTTATAGCCAGTGTTCAATTACCTTTATTGTATCATCTTCCTTGGGGCTTTTTTGGTGGCAAATTATTAGCCCTACCCCATTTCCCTTTAGATTCTTGTACAGGTATCTCTGGATCCAACCTTCCCCTTATAATGGGAAATGGAAATTATAAACTATAAATTCTTAATGAGAATTAGGAAGAAAATATTGTTCCAAAATTCAGTAGAATTCTTCTTTTTGATGATCAGCTGCTTAGTTACAAGGAGCGCAGTACCACCTATTGATATTTTAAATGTATTACATAATTAAAATATTTAAAAGTTAATTATAAAGTTAAACATAGAGTGACCATATGACCTAGCAGTTCCACTCATATATATATTATACACATACACACACAAGAAGTAAAAATCTATGTCTCTACAAAAACTTGAACATGATGTTCATTGCACTATTATTCATAATAGCCAAAATGCTGAAACAATCCAATTGATGAATGCATAAACAAAATCTGATAGGTTCATACAATGAAATGTTATTCAGTCACAAAAAGGAATGAGTACTGATACATGTTACAGCACAGATGCACCTTGAAACCTTAATGCTAAATGAAAGAAGCCAAACACGAAATGTTGCTTATCACATGATGTCATGTATACGAGATGTCCAGTAAGGCAAATCCACTAAGACAGGAAGTGGGTGAGTGGTTGCCAGTAGCTGGGGGAAGGGAAATGGGTATGAATTGCTAACAGGTGTAGATTTCTTTCGGGTGATGGAAATGTTCTGGAATTAGAGAGTCATGGTGGTTGCACAATCTTGTGAATATACTAGAAATTACTGCATTGTATAATTTAAAGAGGTAAACTTCATAGTATATGAATAATATCTTAGTAAAAAGTTAATTTAAAAATTAAGCTCGAGGTTTTGGTATTGCTCACTTCATGTAAACAACTGAGAATTCAGTATGGGTGGAGTCGACCTTTATATAGTTTTTTACTTGTTTTTATTGCTTCTTATGAATATTTGGCTAAAATAACTGTGTGGATTTCCTCTAAGCATTAGATGAATAAAAAAAGGAGTTGGTAGAAGACATCGGAACAGTGGCTCATTCTATAAACACTTATGATTACCTACTACAGGTCAGGCCCTGTCCTGAACATAGGAAATACAAAGGTGAGGATACACAGACTCTTGGTGCTCATCGTCTGATGCAGAACAATGGGTCGATAATTGTGGCGCCGAACAAAAGTGCTGAACGAGAGACAGGAACAACGTGCTGTGCTCAGACAATGAAATGGCACTCGAGGATTCCTTAGGGAGCTATACCAGCAACATAGAGGGCGGTTTGATCTTTCTAAGACTCTAAAGTTAAAAAACAAATTCACTTCAGAAACTTTGGCTGGAAGGGCTGGAAAAGCTGATGAATGCTGGCTGCCTGCCTCTCTCCCTTGTGTTTCTAAGCGGTGGAGAGGGTGGAGGGGCAGTCACCAAGGGCAGTTAGAGGAGAGGTCATTCCTCTTGGTCTTGAGGACGTTTAGAATAGGATGTTCTAAAGCTGGAGGCAGAAGATCAGGAAGCATGCTTATTCCCCTCTTTCCTCCTCTCCAGCCCTTTGTTAAGCCAATTGACCTCCTGTGTTCAGTTTCCCCATCTGTAAAATGGGATTAACAATGTCTACACAGGTTTTGTATGGAGATTGAATGAGATACTCTTTGTAAAGAGTGTAACGTATGCCTAAACCATAATAAAAGCACACTAATTAGGAGCTGCACTTTTGATGCACACCCATAACTCATTCATTTTCTTCCTGAAAATATCCTGATGACACAGTCACTAAGGTAATGGAGGGAATGGAAGTAACAATTACTGAGTACCTTTACCAGCCAAGCACTAAATCTGGGCATCCAACCTTGGCTGTAATAACCAGTCATGTAGTGACATTTCTGAAGACCAAAAAGGCCTTGACGCTTTGTAAATGCCTCACACTTTCTTTCTTGAATTCAAACTCAACCCATAAATTGTGCAAGTTTGATACTTTTAAATTATTTATGTGCTGGAAGTAAGACTGAGCTCATAGCAACCATTAAATATCAGTCTATATGATGGGTTTCAGAGCAGGTATTTCATCTCATTGGAGATGAATGTGGCAGAAAAAGGAGTTGATGCCAAGATAAGGAGAAGAAAGAAAAAGAACAGAGAGACTGGGAACAGAGTCTGAATAAAATCCAAACTCTGTGCAATATACAAATTTTGTGAAGGCCGATCTTTAAGTTTCAGGCCAAGTGCACAGGGTATCAAAAGTACCTGAACACCGAGAAGCAAAGACCTATAGCTAAGATTACTCTACCCAGCAAAGCTATCCTTTAGAATCCAAGGACAGATAAAAATCTTCCCAGATCAGAAAAAGCTAATCAATTCATCACTACCAAACGAATATTACAAGAAATGTCAAAAGGTCTTCTTTAGAAGAAAAAGGAAAAAAAAGATAAAAAATGTAAACATTAAAATGGCAATAAATACATGTTTATCAACAACTACTTTAATATAAGTGAATTAAATGCTCCAATCAAAAGACATGGTGGCTGAATGAATAACAAAACAAGACCCTTACATATGCTTTCTATAAGACACTCACTTCAGATTGAAAGACACAGAGAGACTGAAAGAATATGGAAACAAACAAACAAAAAGCTGGTGTAACAATATTTATACCAGACAAAATAGACTTTAAAACAATGGCTATATAATAAGAGACGAAGAAGTACCCAACAATTCCACTTCTAGGTACTTATCCAAAGAAACCCAAAACACTAAATCTAAAAGACATATACATTTATATGCTCATTTCAGCATTATTTACAATAGGCAAGATAGTGGAAGCAACTGAAGTGTCCATCAATAGATAAATGCATAAAGAAGTGGTGCATATATACAATGAAAATGAATAAAATCCTGCCATCTTCAATGACATGTATGAACCTGGAGGGTATTGTGCTGAGTGAAGTAAGTCAGACAGAGGAAGAAAAATGCCATATTATTTCACTTTATGTGGAATCTTAAAAACAGAATAAATGAACAAGCAGAACAGAAACAGACTCAGAGATACAGAGAACATGTGAAAGGTGGCCAGATGGGAGGGGCGTTGGGAGGACGGGCGAAATAGGCGAAGGGATTAAGAAGTACAAATCGGCAGTTACAGAATAGTCACGAGGATGTACAGTACAGCATTCAGAACGTAGTCAATAATATTGTAATGATTATGTATGATGTCAGATGAGTACTAGATTTGCCAGGGTGATAACTTAGTAAGTTATGTAATGTCTAATCACTATGTTGTACTCCTGAAGCTAATATGATGTTGTATGACAACTGTAATTGAAGCATAAAAAATTTATTAAAAAAAAGGGGTGTTGGGGATGGAAATAAAGTACCCAAGCACCAAAAAGCTTTGCCTTTGCTCTGTTCTCCCACAGGTTTACGGAGACAGACACCTTCACGGAAACCTTTATCCTGCGGGTCCACCTCCTGGAGCCAGACTGTAACATCATCCGTATGAGTAAAAATGCACTGGAGGTGTCTGAATTCTACGGCCTGTCCCGAGCCATCGATAAGAACCTGCTTAGCTTTGACTATGACAGGACGGCTAGCCTGGAGTGCGCGGTCAGCCTGGACCCTGTGGGCACTCGGCTGCCAGCCCACGGCCAGGTGGTGGTGGTGGAGCCTCGGCCGGAAGAACCTCGTGGAGACCAGCCACACAGTTTTTTCCCTGAGTCTCGTATGAACTGTTTTAATAGTTATCTGTGTGTTACTAAAGCTGACAAAATATCTGTAAATGGCCATCTTCCACGATGACAAAGAGTTTTGCTTAATATAATTTGTAGCTGGTTGAAAACATGTAGGTTAGTGGTGAAGAGTATAGACTTTGCAATCATACAGATCTGAGTTTAAAAACTGCTTCTGCTCTCTATTGCCTGGGTGATTTCAGGACAGTTCCTTAACCTTATGCGCCTCTATGAAATGGGCAGGGATAATAGCTGCTCCATGGGGCTGTGTAAGGATGGAGTAAATGAGCATGAAGTGCTTCACACAGGCCTGGTCGTAGTGAGTGCTCAGGGATTGTCAGCTGTTATCATTAGCGCAGCAATGGCAGTGGTATGAAGAGTGGTTGCCGTATTTATATTATGGGCAGGTTTGAGGTAGAGCTGGTAGGCGGCAGCCATGGTTTAAATCAGGAAGAGTTAATAGATAATTTTCTTTCTGTTGTTGATTTAATTAATATACATGTGGGTGACTCCTATATGATTAATAGTGCCCTAGGCATTATGGGAAGACCAAGAAATATAATCACAGTCATACTAATATCTTGAATCTGCACAGCAGTTTAGAGCTAATGATATGCTTTACACATAAACATATGCTTTACACATCAATCTTCTGCTTAAGAAGTAGCATATCCATTTTGTACTGGAGGGAAATTTTTAGAGCATCACTCAGAAAATAAGTGGCCTATGTGTGTTATATACAAATAGGAGCAAAAATGCATTTGGGCAGAGACATGAAGACAGTTGGAGAGGTGATTATGATTTCCAGGGGAAGAGAGCAGGTTGGTTCAGTTGTTCAAAGAATATTTAAGGGAAAGTTGAGTAAAAAGACTTTAAGTGGACCTGGAAAGGTATGCAGGGCTCCATGAGACAAGCACAATGGAGAGAGAATGTCAGTGAGTAGATCAGCTCATCCTTGGAGAGAGAGATTGCATGGCAGAGCCTTGGAAGTGGGTGCTGTAGAGAAAGTGCGACTGCAGCTGGACTGTGCAAAGCTTCCAGTGAGCCGCTGGCCTATTTGTCAGAGACCTTGAAGCACCACAGAATTTATTTTATTATTTTTTCTCTCAGTGTAACTTTTGGTGGGCAAAAAATAAAATGAAAAAAAAAATAAAAGGCTCTCATGAGACAGCTGGTCAACTATTCTTTTTAGTAAATGACAGGCTTTTAGAATAGCGACAACCCACTTAGTAAAGGATTGGAGTATACACATACGTATTCTTGGGGCAATGAGAGGGAGTAAGTATCCACAGGAGAGAGAATTGGCTTTTAAATTTTATAATTGTCATGTTCAAGTGACTCTCTTAATTCAATGCTGTACATTCTAGATCTGGGAACAGAGCTCAAGTGTCCAGGTGGAAGCTGTCCCCTGGGACTGAGGAAAATAGGAAGCCTCCAAGTGAGCTGTGAGGAGTTCCTGCTGATGGGGCTTCGGTATCAACATAAGGATCCTCCTTCTCCCAACATTGATTATATACCCATCCGACTGGAGCTCACAGATAGCAGGAGTAAGATCGTGTACAAGGTAGAGTTTGGGGTTATGCGTCTGTGTCCTCAACTGATCTACAGAAAGAGGGCCAGTTCTGTGGGGGCGTTCATGTTGGTTCCCATGTTAGGGAGAGCTCTGGGTATTGTACATGGAACTGCCCAGTGGCTCATTAGAACTGCAGACTTGTTTATTCTGCAAATAAGTGCTTAAAAAAGTAGCTTCTGGATATAAAGTCAGTAGAAGTATGTAGCTGGGGTGACTCTGTACCAGCTAAACAGCTTGGCTCTCTTCTGTCTCTGGATTGGGGCCAGTTACATGCTACCCCCTTCCTCCTTCCCCTTCCATATTCTTCAGCTCGTCATTTGATCTGTTGTAACATCTCTTTGAGGCCTTACTCCCCGCTTCTTTATTAGAACCACTTTTCACCTGTTAGAGGACATTTGGGTCCACATACCAACTCTGTGAGGCCACGGGAAACTGGGAGGGAGGGGACCTCAGTCCTGCTTTTATGGTTATAGAAGATTATATCCTTTTCACTCTTCCAGACGTTGAGATGGAAGACTGCATCATCAAGGAGACAGCCCCCCAAAGGCCTCATCTATCTTCCAATTTCTTTTAAATTCTCCTGCCCTTTCATCCTCTTGATCTGTTTGCATTGAAATGATGACATAAAGTAGAATCAGTTTATCTGAAATGTTTAACGTGCTACTCTGTTGATATATGTGCTCTGTAATTTATTTATTTGGGTAGCAGAGGAGGCTGTGTACTGGGGGAGCATGGACTTTGTGCTGACGTACAATGATAGAAGATTACACTTGTGAAAGACCTCCATCTTTCGCAGTATAACTTCACTCTAGGATTTCTCCTAAGAGACCCAAACATTGAACATTATTAACCTCAAAAAATTGATCGGACATGAAATAATAAGGAAATGATAAAATACAATCACAAACATTCAGAACTGAGATTTGGAAAAATCTTTTAGGTAGTCTGGTTAAATTATTAGGCAAGTCACTTGAAAAACTTTTAAAGGACAGATTTGAGCCTAACATTTGTTAAGATCATGACGCTAGGTGCAGGTTGTCTGGGCTAGGTGCAAATGTCTATTTAACTAGGTGTGTGACTTTGAACTGTATACCTTCTTTCTTTAATATTAAGAAGAGGATAACAGTACCTACTTCTTAGAGTAATTGAAAGAATTAAATAATATAGTACTTATAAATAACTTGGCACAAAGCCTGACACATAGTAAGCACTACACACGTTTTGCTAGTTAAAAAGCCACCCAGTAAAAAACCTGATCATCAGGATTTGGAAATAACTGTTTTAGCACCTCTTATTTTGTAGTGGTGGCCAAAGGAATTGCATACCTTTCCTGTGTGCATGGTTGAGCCAAGACTAAACTCTAGGTCTGCTCACTGCTGGTAGATGTCTTCTGTTGGTTTTGATGTGAAACTCCTTTTACTTTTAATGCTTTCTTAGCTCCATAGAAAAAAGTAAATCCTTTTTTTTCTTGATTGACTTTTCTTCTTTTTCCTTTCTATGCTGAGTTAAGGTTTTGTTTATATTTTCATATCAGTTTTACCGAGAGTTGACTCCTTTAAATGATCTTGTTTCTTTTAGAATTAGCCCATTCCATAATCAATTGGCATGCCATACAATAGATTCTCTTATGAATATAAAAGTAATATGCTCACTGCAGAAAATATTTTGTAAAAATCACAGTAGGCAAAATAAGAAGAAATAAAATTACCTATATTTCTATTATTTTTAAACACATACACACAGTGGGGAGATGTGTACACCAAAGTTAATTTTCTATTATGGAGTTGATTTATACTATATTTAAAAATTAGTATTTTTAAAAATTATTTTTATTCTCATCGAGTCACTAAATGATTTCACCCATAGTTTCTTATAGATTTTTAAAGGTTTTCTTGTTTATATTTACCTTTGAGAAAAAATCCTCACCTGAGGACATGCTTATTGACTTTACAATAGAGAAAGGGGAATGGAGAGAGAGAGAGAGAGAGAAGGAGAGAAACAACAGTGTGAGAGAGAAACATCAATTAGTAATGTGTGCTTCGCGCAGGGACCAACCCGCAACCCAGGTGTGCACCCTGACCGGGAATCGAACCAGCAACTTTTTGGTTTATGGGATGACACTCCAACCAATTAAGCCATACCAGTCAGGGCTATATTTACTTTTTAATCCACCTGTAATACATTTTATTGTATTTTGAAACACAAGAACAGTTTTTTCCAAGCACCCAACATTTCAACAGTATTTGTTGAATAATTAATCTGTTTCCCTTGATTTTTGATGATTCTTCTATTGTATAGGAAGATATTATGTATACTATTTCAAGACTCCCTCCTTTGTTCCTTAGATTTGCCTGCTTATTGCTCTGTCAATACTGTATTATTCTAAATATAATGGGTTTATAATATACCTGAATATTTTACAGGCAAGTTGTTCTTCATCACTCCTCTACAAAATGTCCTTATTCATTTACACCTATTCTTAGTTCCAGATAAATAATTAAATCATTTGTTAGTTAAAAAATAAGCCCTCAATATTTTTATCAATATTCAATTAAAACTGCTAATTGTTTTGGGAAGAATTGGAACATTAGAACATTTACCATATTGAATCTTCTCATTCAGAAATGAGGTATCTTACTTCATCTTGGCAAATGTTCTTTGATAGATTTCTTTAAAGTTTGCAGTTTTCTTCATGTAAATCAAGCACACTTATTAAGTCTAGTCCTAGGCAGTTTATATTTGTGAAATTATAGTGAATAGACTCTTTTCCCTCCATTATATCTACTTATCAGTTACTGATGATAAATAGGAAATCTATTTTTTGGTATAATTTTCTTCTCTCTAATTCTTTCTTGAATTCAGTTATTCTAAGAACAATTTAATTCTTTGGGCTTTTAAAGACTGTAATTATATCTTTCACTAATTATGATAATTTTATCTTTTCTTTTTCAGTACTTATTCTTGTTATTTCTGGTCTCTTCTCCATTGGGTCGGCCAGTATAAAATTAAATTACCATATTTTTCGGACTACAAGACGCACTCCCCCCACCAAATTTGGGAGGAAAATGGGGGTGCGTCTTATAGTCAGAATGTAGCTCACCTGGCTGTTTACATTTACATTGGTGAAATATTATGTTATTTATGTTATTAAATACTTTACCACAGTTTTAGCTTCAAAACTTTTTTCTATTTTCCTCCTCTAAAACCTAGGTGTGTCTTATGGTCTGGTGCATCGTATAGTCCAAAAAATATGGTATATTGATGCTTATAACAAGCCTTGTATAGCATATTGACTGCTCACACTGTTTTTAATGTTTCTTGTCTTGATTTCATCTTTGTTTGAAACTGATATGGTCGCTTTTGCTTTTTTTTCTTGCGCGGTAACTTTGCATCATTCTTTTTCTTCTAATCTTTGTATATAATTTATTTTAAATGGCTCTCATGCAAGGCACATATAGCTGGATATTTAATTTTAGAGTATTTGTCTTTAACAAGGGAATATAAGCTATATTTTTATAATAATAGATATGTAGAGTTTTTTTTTTTTCATTTTGTTTTCTGGTTTGCTTATTAAAACATTGTCTTACAATATAGGCTAAATTTTCTCTGGCTTTTTCTGTACTTATTTGACAGTCCTTTATCCCACTTTATGTTTTACTAAGATTATATTCTAAATCCAAAAAGTTCTTTAACCTATATTTTTAATATTTAAAGTAAAAAAAACCCCAAGTTCTCTTGTCTCCCTCCAATAGATGATGAGGATTGATCCTGTTTACCCTTTTTCCTGGCAGTTACCCACCCCCCAGGCTTTGTTTATATCATCTTCAATTTTAGTTCTAGCATGTGATTGTTATTTCAGACATCTTCTACGTAAGTAAGCCCTTTTGACATTTGAATTCATTTTCTTAACATGTTTGAAATAGCATTTATTTAGACTTAACTAGGTTTAATTGGTCTCGTTGTTCAGCACCAGTCAGTCCTTTTACATCATGATTTCCCCATTCTTGCCTTTTCAAATTATGACTTTTCAAATAGTGGTTTGGTTTTTTTTTTTTTTTACAGTTTAAGTATATGCTGTTTATTGCATGTCAATTATACAACAATAAATCTGGGGTTTTAAAAATCTTTTTAAATGTTTAAATATTAATTTATTTTTATTGTACTTTTTCCATTACCTCTTACCCAGCTTTTATCCTCTTCCACCTCCACCCACACCCATTTCCCCACTGCCCACCCCTGCAGTCACCACATACTTTTTAAAATGGCATGCGAAGAACAGATACTTTAAACCCTGGGATGCCTCAGCATTTCATCCATTGGTCTTCATAAACCAGGCATGGGAGGGGGGTGGGAACCAATTGTCCTCTCCTCTGTTTCTCTCTTGCCTTTCTCCCTTTAGAGCATTGCTGGCTAGTTTCTGAACTTCCAGGCTTTGGGGCAGGTATTTGGGGGCACTGTGGAGAATGAAGTCTTATTTATTTTATCAGACATCATGCAGTACATCTTCATGTTCTCTGAGTCTGGTAGATGTTTCGGGCTGCTTCCTTGTCTCTGAGGCAGTTTCATGGCTCCTCAGGAGACACCCGTTGCGGAGGCCTCTTACCCGTGGATCTCTTGTCTTAGGAGGATGTATTTCTGCCTACGTGGTCACTTGTAATTTTTCCAGCAGTATCTAGGATATAATTTCCACTTTCAGCTTCTTGCTGCTGGGATTCTTTGGCCTTTCAAGGATGCACCCTAAAGGTCAGGGTCTAAGATGACCCCAGACCAAACTCTCTGTCCCACTTGGCTTATATCTGGGAGCCTTCCTGTATTCCTGCCTCACACAAGGATGATAGGCCGATCCCAGCACAGCTACCATTTTCCTACTGCCTCGGGCCACTTAGCTTCCTCAGGCCTGCGCCCCATATCAGCCCTTGTGTGTGCCGCCTGTAAAATATACATTTAAGGCTGGTCTCTAGAAAACTTCACTTCTGACACCTGAGACCAGGGATGTTGCGCTGCCACGCCCTTCCTCTCTGTGTGCTGCTGGATGTCGGGGGAGCGACTCAGCCCAACACAGCATCCCTCTCCCTAAAATCTTTCTCTTACCTCTCTCAGTACTTTCCTATTCTTAGAGTGGGCAAGAGGATTTGTAAACTCTGCCTGTAGTATGTGTCTCACACTGACTTTGAAATCCGACATGTCTCTCACTGGAACTTCACTTGAGTCAGAGCCAGAATTCTATTTTTAACATTCTGTTGTGTGCAGAATACAACTCATTGTCTGGTAGCCAGTGTTCAGCAGTATTAAACCAATGCGACTCTGATCATCAAGCCTGGTTATCTCAACAGTGGGAAACATCAAATCCTATGATAACCGGCATCTCCTGCTGTGAGGATTCTTCCTGCCTGTAGTACTTGTTGTGACCTCTGACCCCATGATCCTCATAGTTCCCTCATTTGAGGAAGGTGTATTTCTAGCCTGAGTGTTCGCTTGCAATTCCTGTTACCTGCTTCTCACTTAGAGACCCAGCGTTTTAACAAACTGGAAAGCTGGTAGCCATTTCTCAGTTGTATGAGGAGGGAGTTATAAAGACCTTTTCCTTCATTCTGCCTCTGCCTGCATTAAAGCTACACGACAGGAAGTGGGCATGGGAGGAGATGTGTGATGTGTGCCAGCTACTGCTAAGTGCCTCGTTTTGCTATCGTGTCTAATCCTCACTTAATACCTGGGGATCTAGTAGTCCCATTTTACAGATGGGAGAAATGAGATTTGGGAGTGAAATAACTTGTCTAAAATTACACAGATCGTAAGTGCTGGAGATGGAATAAAGCCCAGTTTGTTCTGATGCCAAAATTGGTGCTGGTTCTCAACTCTGGGTGCATTTTAGAGTCACCAGACAGCTTTAAAAATACCAATTTTCTGGTCCCCTCCTCAGAACAATTAAATTAGAACTCTGGAGATGGAGCCCGGGCATCAGAATGTGTTAAAAGCTCCCCAGATGATTCTAATGTGCAGCCAGATCTCAGATCACTGCTGTGGTTGTATGTTACACATGGTATGGTTAACCCTGTGTGTGCTGGCCGTATCCATATTGTTTTCTCCTTTGTATTTTCTTTCTCCTTCAAAAGTCAGAGAGTGCGTGGTTGCCCGTCCACATCAGAGCTGGCATTCCTAATCAGATTCCAAGGGCTGCATTCATGGCCATGTTTATTCTGGAAGTGGATCAGTTCATCCTGACCTCATTGACTACATCAGTTCTGGACTGTGAAGAGGATGAGACCCCCAAACCCTTGCTGGTGTTTAATGTCACTAAAGCTCCGCTCCAGGGCTATGTGACTCACCTGTGGGATCACACCAGACCAGTCTCCTCGTTCACGTGGAAAGATCTCAGTGACATGCAGATTGCCTATCAGCCACCAAACAGCAGCCATTCTGAAAGGAGACATTATGAGGTAAGAAGGAAGAGATACCAAGCTTCCAGCCTGTTGGGTATTCCCAGAGTTAGTTAAGAAGCCACTTCCCTTAGCTTTCAGGTTAGTTTGTATAATCATTGCCTCTGAAGAGAATCAATCATTGAAATCAGGGTGCAAACTCAAGTGCCCAGAGGAGCCAGGCTGGAGAGGCAAACAAGCAGGCCGTGTTGGGGGGACACGGGGGGAGCTGAAGAAAGAGCTGGGGCCTTCTGAAGCAGCTGCACCTCGGCTCCCGCTGACCCAGATGTACCTATCGCTCTTGTTTGTCAAGAAAAGCCGGAAATTTATAATTTCTTTGTAAAAAATGTTTGTTTTTAAATATAGGAAACATATTAAAGATTTTAAACTATATTGTGCCAGCTACACAATATTTCTAAGGGCCACATTTGGCCCAGGGCTTACCAGTTTGAGAGCCCTGCTACCTTCAATAGCCTGCCTGCATCAGATTACACAGACTATTGAAGTTAGGGGTTTTGTTTATGGTTTTTTATTAATAATTTTTAAATTCTTTTTTGTTTGCAGAAGTATTTTACTGGGATCTTGCATTTTAATTAATAACACTGACTTAGGATAGCAGATTCCATAATCTCATGGGATAACTGATTTCACTGTCAAACACTCTCCATCAGGAAAGTCCTCTTTCTATTTAATCTAAATCTTTTCTGCTGCCACTTCAGGCTCTTCCCTCTTGTTTTGTATTCAGTGGGAGTAGAGAACAGCTGGCTACAGCCTTGAACATAATAACACTTCACATATTTAAAGACCTACCAGCAAGCTGAAATTTAAATGAGCAGATTGATACAGACTTGAGTTCAGGTTTGTTAAGGAAAATGAGCGTCCTGGGGTTACCAAACTGTCCACCATCTAATTTAGGCGCTTGCAGCATTTAGTCTCGCGTGCAGACAAAAAACTTCATACTATAAGGGCTGTGTTGTGCCCTTTGCTTTTATTTTCTTCATTTCATAGTAGTAAGTGGCAGCTTTTGTTTTTCCCATCCTGGCTTCTCATTCCTTTGATGTTATATAGTGATTTCTCCTTAGTCGCCTGGCTTTACCTGCAGCTCATGCATGCAGCGGTGCTACCCTTCTGCCTCCTGTGTGTATTTTCTGGCATTATGTAATGTAATCTCAATGCAGAATCTGTTCAAGTGTGTGATATTTTTGTCCAGAGGCAACCCAATTTTCTCAGCGGAGGTTGTGCACTTGTCAGATTTTGTGGGTGGGAAGCCCTGGGCCTCCTCAGAACTTTGTTCCCTCAGCCACCTGAGGTGGGACTTCCAAGAGCAGAGTCATGGCCAGCGCTCCTGAAGCCAGCTGTCCCTTCTCTGGGCTGTAACACCGAGGCAGGCTACTCTTTAGGTCACTGTTACCTCTTTGGGAAATACAAATGGATTGAATTAGGAATTACATATATTTGAGAAGAAAGTTCCTTAGTGAGTATATAACATACAATTTCACATGGCTCAACCTAATATTTATATTACATCTGCATAAATACATCTCCCACCTTGGTATGGTTTCATTTTTAGTCTGTTACTTTGGCACTCTTGAATCTGTTCCTTTTCTTAAGTCATATTTGCTGACATGCTGCTATTTGATAATTGCTCTCATCCTCTCAGATGGACCACACATTCTTCAAAAGCAGGCGATGTGCTCCCGTTTCCGTATTATACCTCATCCTTCTCTGTCAACACCTCATGGTGATACATACATGTCACATAACAAGGCTCAAAACTTATAATATAGCTCCTCTTAGTAGGTATGGATTTTACAGGAGCAAATAAAATTTGGATATTTACAAATATGACTAGTGGGATGGATACCTCTGAATCGGGGTGTCCTAAGAGCAGCACCAGTGACATTTTGGAGTAGATAATTCTTTGTTGTGGGTGCTGTCCTGTGCATGGTAGGATGTTAGTAGCCTCCCTGGTCTCTCTCCACTAGAGGCCAGCAGCAACCCCTCCATAGGCACACCCATATGTGAGACCAGAGATGTCTTCAGACATTCCCAAATGCCAAAAATGACAAAATTTGCCCCAAATGACAAAATCACCCCAGTGGAGACCTGCTCTGGGCCCTCTACCTTCAAGAGAGGCTCAATTGGTCTGATGCTGGACTGATAGTCTCCTGAGCAAATGCAGGGGCACATTTTCAGCATATTTGCTTATTTTAGGTTAAGAATTCTTTTGTGGCAAAGAAAATTTAAAAATACTGATGACCTAAGGAACAAGATTCAGAGCCCAAAAAAGATCAGGTTGTCAAAAATGAGATCAGGCAGCAGCAGAAACCCAAATCCATTCAGCCTCTGTCTGGGGCGCAGACCCCAGAAATAATGGCATTTTATACTCTTAACATCTCAGTGTGTGGTTCACATGCAACTGTTTGTTTACAGATGGAGTTGGAGGTTTACGACTTCTTCTTTGAAAGGAGTGCACCAGTTACCATCCACATCTCCGTCAGAACATCAGACACAAATGCCCCGCGAGTGTCCTGGAACACAGGTACAGCTCACCACAGGGTGTCAGGCATCACAGCCCTGGGGGGAGACAGGAGAATATGTGGGTCAGGAAAGAAAGACAGTTTTAGCCCCATTTCACATGAAGCAATTGAAACCCAGACTGGTTAGGGCATCTGACAATTGGTTTGGTTTGGGTTTTCTTACTCGTAGGGTGAGAAATTTAAGTCCAGGATTCCTGAGTCCTGAGGTCAAGTTCTTTCCTCTGCAAGAGATGAGCCAGAATGACAACTTTCACTTGAACAAGGCAAAAAAGTGACTGTGTGTGATGTTGAGCTACAGTTGGACTGAGAGAGAAAAGGTCTCTGACTCAGGTCGTTCACAGGGATCGAAGGAAGGCGCACACTGGCGCTCTCTGCATTGTCTTATTTCCAAGTTGGGTTGTATGGAAACCACAATATGTAAATAAGAGCTTCAGATGCTTTCTTTGTTTTAAAAGAAAGCTTTGCTCTGCCTCTCATTTCTAATTGAACTTACGATGCAATGTATTTATTTAGGTCAGATATAAATGTGGAATCTAAATGAAGATTGTTTTCTTTTCCACTGATCCCATCAATAGTATTTAAAACAGATAAGGAGAGGTTGTAGGTTCTGTTAAGGGGATAATATGTGTCTGATTTAAATCCTCAGATGGAAGCTTCAATTAGTTGCCTCTTGTGTTTGTGTGTGTTTCTGTGTATGTAATATATGTGCTTGCATGTGGGTATATGCATGCACACATATGTGTTTGCATGTGTTGAGTTTCAGTAGATGGAGAACATTGGTTGAGCAGCCTTGATTTATAATTTTGGCTCTATGTGTCATCTACCTCTGTTAGAGGGATAATGAAAGAAAAGAAGGAATTGGTAACCTATAGTTTAGTAGTAATCACATATTAAGTGGATTATTGCTTGAGTGCAGAGATTTAATAGTCTGTATGTGTACATGTGATCTGTGAAAACTGGGTTTGTTAAGAGAGCTTTCCAAATCTGGTTTTGGCTACTTTGGACATCAGACTCCATTTAAAAATAAATTTTTACTTATTATGAAGTAATAATATGTTCATCATTGAAAACTTGGAAAGTACAATAAATAGAATAAGTAGTAAAAAAAAGAATAAATAGTAATGAATGGTCAAGAAAAATGAGAAGGTTGGGCAGGGGAGAGTGGGGAGGGGAAAATGGAGACAACTGTACTTGAACAACAGTAAAAAAAGAAAAAATGAATGAAAGGGTAATGAATGAATAAAATCATTTATTACTTCATGAAGACATAGCCACTGTTAATATTTTGCTATGTATACTTCTAGTCTTCTCGCTTGTTCTTCTGCTGTGTCCTTTGTGATGCCTTATCCTATGCCACACTGTGCGCTCTTGGCTTCAGAACTCTCATTACCAGTCATAGAGATTCTTTATATGGACTTGTCTTCCCCTCATTTCCTCTCCCCTCTTCCTTCCTTCTCTTAAATATGCTCTATGTCTTAGCCTAGGTTCCCTAGCAATAGCTACTGAGACAGGTTGTATGCATTCCCTACACTGAAAAGAAGACTAAGGGGGAAAGGAAGTCAAGGTGGTGTAACTGAACTGGTCCTAGGTTTACAAAAATACAAAGCTGATGGCCACTTCGTAGTGCTGACGGAGATGGACTCACTGTGTGTGGGAAGAGTCAGAGCTGGGTAGGGAAAGGGCAAATAATCTGTCAACTCCTTCCTGTCTCCTGTCTCTTCTTGGTCAGTTTGCCTCACTGGCTGTTAACTCCCACATGCCCAGGTTATGTTACCTGGCCCCTCTTAGCAGCTGCCGCACAAACTCCTGGAGTCCCATGGTGTAGGACCTGGTCATGGTCATAAGGAGGCCATGTCTAAACCTGGTCCTCACCACAGAAGGAAATGAGGTGACCAGTCAAATCAGAAGACATGGCAATGGCATTCAGGGCTTTACAAGGGAGGAGTGTGGGAACCCTCCCTAGAGAGCAGGCCAAGGTCAGGGAGCCTGGGGAAGCTGGGCAAATTTGAAGGACAGCATTAACTGGCCCCACCAGAACGCTGTCTTCAAATTTTGTCAACTTGTTTTGTAGAGAATTCGGTTCCCTTTTGAGATTCTCTGTCATCTGTTGGCTCGCAGCTCTACTGGGTAATGGCAGTGGTTAATTTAATGGCGCTCCCTGTCTGTACCGCCCATGTTTGATCTGGAATCTGTATTCTTGTTCTGAGCAGCACTCATTTTCTCTGCTCAAACTTCCTCTGGTGTGCTGGGTCCAAGGAGAAGGTTTTATTTAATTCCTTTAGTTGCAAAAGTCTCTTCCTCATTAGGACCTAAACTAAAAATCAGTCCTCTTTGTAAAGTATCAGACACTTCACACCTAACACCATTAAACACTCCTTGAACAGTGGCTCTGTGTTTGCATATTTAACCATTTTATATTCTTTGTCCTGTGGGCTACTTATGAACTCAAAATACAGTTGAACTTCGAATAACACGGGGGTTAGGGCTGCTGACCCTCCATGAAGTCAAAATCTGTGTGTAACACGTGACTCCTCAGAAGTCGTACTAATCTTCTCATGGCCTATTAGAAGCCTTACTCATACCATAAAATCAATTAACACATTTTATATGTTATACATATAATATATACTGTATTCTTACAATAAAGTAGGCTAGAGAAAAGAAAATGTTAGTAGGCTAAAGAAAGTCATGAGGAGGCTGAAATACATTTACAGTATTTATTTTTTTGAAATCTCTGTCGAAGTGAACCTGCACAGTTCACACCCCTGTTGCTCAAGGGCCGACAATATATGTGTAAGCACTTCTGACTCTTGGCCCACAGGACATCTGGAGGTAGCCTTTGAATAACTCCTTGAGGACATTTGTTGCACTGGAGGCCACTGTGAGCATAACGTCTGTTCTTTCCCTTGGTGTTTTCTGGCACCATCGTATCTCAAAAGGATTTGTCACCAGGAGCCAGTTGTCAGTTGGAGTTAATAGTACTAAAAGTGAAAATATTACTAGAAATAAAAGCTAAATTTCAGTTTTTTGAAAAGGTTTTGAAAATACAATTTTCACCTAGTTTTGTGAGTTAAAATTCATTCATTTTGTCTTAACATACGCTTGCTGGCATGCCGTAGACCATTTTGGTTTTGTCTTGCAGGTCTGAACCTCCTGGAGGGGCAGTCTCGGGCCATCACCTGGGAGCAGTTTCAGATTGTTGACAATGATGACATTGGTGCCGTGCAGCTGGTCACCGTGGACGGCCTGCAGCATGGACGGCTCACAGTAAGAGGTGCACCACCGGTCTTTGTACCCTAGAAAGGAACCCAAGAACTTGCTCCCAAAGCAGGTCATATTTAACAGGATATACATAGCATCTCTTGGGTCCCATTTCTAAATGAATTGTCATATCCCCCAAATCTAGAGATTTTGAAATCATTGGCATTTAGGTTAGGGTGCTCAAATGAGTGGATGACCATTTATGAGTGATGCCTTATGGTTGGCTCGTTAAGTGTTTATCTTATTCCAGTTAGAAAACAACGTATTTTCTTCTCATTTCTCTACCTCAGAGAAATGTATTGAAAAACAGAAAAATGCACTTCTTAAAATACATTGGTAATCATTATGTTATGATGACATTAGTAGCAGTTGCCATAGTTTAAAAGAAATTAATTTATAATTAAAATTATAAGGATGGTAGTTAAGGTTCACTGACCTAATAAAAATCATAACCATACTTTATGATGCAATGAACTCAGGGGATTTATGTCGATTATATTCTTAGTTTGTCAAATTATAAAGCAGAAGGAGAGCTCTTATTTGTCATCATTTGTGATAAGGGAATTCTGAAATCAAAAATAAAATGATAAATTCTCTTGTGTAATCCCAGGACAGGATGTGGTCAGCTGATGCCTGGGTCTGTCAGTTAGGGTGGATGTTCAGCTGCATGTAAGGGAAACTCAATTACAAAGGCTTAAAGCTTCATAATTTCCTCATGTGACAAGTTGCCCAGATGTAGGAATTCCATGTCCATGATGCCAAAAGCTCTCTTCTGCTCTGTCAGCAGTCACAAGATGTCACCTGCATGTCTAGGCTTTGGGTCTACATTTGAGGAAGGAAGAAAGAATGAAAGAAAGAAGAAAGACCATCTAAGTTAGCTTTCTTTAACAACTTGTCCCAGGAGTCCGATACAGTGACGTTCACTTATATCTCCTGCCAACTCACATGCATCTCCTATGTGGGATGGAGCCTGGGGACATGAATTTTTAAAAATGGTCACATGCCATTCCAAATAGAACTAGGTTACTAGTACCGAGGAAGAAGCAGAAAGTGGCTAATGGGCAAAGAGCTTGTCATGTCCATTATTCTAGAGTTTAATCATTATTTCAGTGAGGTATTTATATATGACGTACGCAGAATAATGGGACAGCTGCCATCAAGAATTATAATAGTTTAGTTTAGACAAGAGTGAAGCAATGTTTATTAATATTGTGAAATGAAGTATAGAGCAGTAGCCCGTAAGCCGATATTCTGGGCTCAGAGGAGATAGAAAATAGTACTAATATTTATTAAGTATTTACTTTGTGACAGATATGGTACAAAATATTCAACATGCTTTATCTTATACAACTTTATAGAGTGAGGTACTATCATCATTCCCACTTCACATATGGGGAACCTGAGACTTAGAGAAGTTAACTCATCCAATGTCATCCACCTAGAAAGTGGCGGAACTGGATTTGAACCTAGGCCATTTGATACCAGAGCTGTAGCTCCTGGCCAATAAGCCGATGATTCTCAAATGTTAGCATGCATTAGACTGCCTTGGAGGGCTTGATAAATGCATATTGCTAGGTTTTACACCAAGGATTTCTGACTCAGTGGGTGTAGGGTAGGACCCGAGAACTTACATTTCTAACTTCCCAGGTGGGGCTGACGCTGCTGGTTCGAGAGCACATCTCTAAGAAGTGTTGCCATGTAGGATGATAACAATGAGTTAGAGAACAATTAACATTTATTGTAAGCTTACTATTGTTTAAGTTCTCTCGTCCACACTAGGAAACTAGGTAGATGTTATTCCTGTTTTATAGGTCAGTCTCAAATAAATCAAATACCTTGCCCAATCTACACAACTAATAAGTGTTATAGCCAATGTCCAAAAGCAGGTTTGTGGAGGCCTAGAGCCCACTAAGCAGTCTGCGGTTTTTCCAAAAGAGGAAAGCATCAGCCGCACCACTTTCCTCCATGCCCTTTGCCCAGTGAGGCTTTCACTGCAGGGGCTGCCTCTGCACTGCCCGCTACCTCCTTCAGTCAGTGCCGCCTCTGCTCTCTCCTTCAGGGGGGAAAGGATTTCTCTTCACTGTGGCTGACCTGCAGGCTGGAGTAGTTCGTTATCATCACGATGACAGCGACTCCACCAAAGACTCTGTGGTCTTCAGGATCTTTGATGGCCATCACAGCATCCGCCATAAGTTTCCCATTAACATTTTGCCCAAAGATGACAGTCCCCCATTCCTCATAAATAATGTTGTTATTGAACTGGAGGAGGGACAGACCATCCTGATCCAGGGTTCCATGCTGAGAGCTTCCGACATGGACTCCAGTGATGACTACATCTTCTTTAATATCACGAAACCTCCTCAGGCTGGAGAGATCATGAAGAAGCCAGGGCCAGGACTCATAGGTAAGCTCTGGGCAGTTAAGATAATTTGTGTCAAAATGTGTGTGAAGGTGGACATCTGTTTATGAGAGGGAATGCTATTATTTCCATTTTATAGGTGGAAAGCCTGAGACTTAGAGAATTTAAGTTGATCTATGCAAGGATGGGCATCTAGAAAGTTCCAGAGCGAGACCTGAAAGGAATCATTACACTTGGAAAACTTAAGTCCACCAAGCATGGTGATAGAACAAATAAGTTTGAGGAGAGGTATTTGGCCTACTCTAGATTACTGATAAAGTAATTGCATAAATAGCATTTCATATTTTGCTAGAATAATTTCATAACTACTTATGGTAGTCAGGAGCAACAAAATAGAAATCCATTAGTGTTTCTTAAGACAATGTTTCTTAAAAATATTTTTCTAATGCTAATTTCTCTACATATTTTAAGACAGTTGTAGCAACTTTAATTTTTTTTGCTTTATAATTTATAAGCTTTGATAAAAGCTTTTAATGAAGGTTCCTTGGACACACACAGCACACTAGACAGAGAAGATTTGGAGATAAGTCCACCATCTTTATACCCACACACTTGCAGCTGGTTACAAAAATATTTGGTGTTTCATGGCCCCAATAGGCTATCCTGTCCCTGGCTTCCCTCAGAGGGACCTGTTTGATGGCATCATTTACTATCGTCACTTTGGTGGAGAAATCTTTGAAGATTCTTTTGCATTTGTCCTTTGGGACAGCCACGAACCTCCGAACCTCTCAGTACCACAGGTAAGAGGCCATCTCTGCACACTTTCCCAAAGTCTTGTCCGCAGATAGGAGTTCTGGGAGAGGATATAGAAACTACGTGAAAATAGATTTTATGGTTTAAAGACTGAAAAGCAAAGAAGTAAGCAAAATTAAGTTAGTTTGTTTACAATATCACTTCTCTACCATTTATTTTTCTAACAAGTTCTATACATTTCTGTGTGTGGTGCTTCCCAGGTTTTTAACCATGGGACGTTTTTGTACAGAACACCTCACAAAATTTGCTGTTCTCATAGCACTCGGAAAATGCTGACACTGTAGTGGTTAGAGTAGAGGCTCTGGGGTTAGGCTGCCTGTGGTTCTCTCCTGTCCTGGACACAATGAACTGATTGGTCTGTGCCTCAGTTTGCCCATCTGTAAATTAGGGAGTAGTACCACTCTCTTATGGAATGATTGTGAGAATAAGTGAGATAATACATATAAAGTACTGAGAACTTTCTGGCACATGGTAAGTACTCGATAAATAAATTAGTTATTACTTATTGTTGCGTTTGAAGAACTAAGAGTTTTACTACCATTTAAAGATATCATTCAACCATATAGGATGCAGAAATAATTTGAAGGAGACATTTTCATATAAAAATTACAGGAAATTGAGTTAGTATGGGGTCTGGACAACTATAAAAGGGTAGACTCTTTGCAAGGAGAGTGTAGTTAGTGGTAGAAGTCAAGAAAGAGAGCTGAAAATAAGCAATCACCTACTATATAGTTATTTTTTTTCCTGGGAATTTTACACCATTATCTTGGAAGGTAGCATGTATGGGGATCTAAGCAAATCTTGAACTGACTCTAGAATGACTACTTACAGCATGTGTCCCTATTGGTTATATAATGTCTTCTCATCCCACAGTCAGTCACATTAGCTGATGCATAGATGACTGAACTATGCACCTGTTTGCTAAGATGAAGGTTAAAAAGGGGTGATCAGAAAAATGATGTCAGAGAGCTCAGAAATTGAAGGAAGTAGGTGGTCCCTGTTAAGAGGAATTGGAGAATGAGTGAGGAAATTCTCAATTCAACTACTTATTGAATAACAAATCAACTCCTTTACAAACAACAGCTCCTTCTTTCCATTAATGTATTATACACCATTTCTAGATTACATTTTTGTTTGAGACCTTAGTTGATTTGGTAATCCTAAATGACAACTATCAATAGGATTTATTTCTAAATCATCTGTTGTATCTATTCAAGCTGAGCTTTGTTTCTGATTAGAATATCATATCACTTTTAGCAGACTATATACCTTTTTAAGAATAGAAAACTTGAGACTTCTTTTTCCTCTTCTTCTATTATATATTTTTATAGCTTGTTTTCTTATATATGTTTATATTATATTTAAGTTCAAATGTAGATGGTAGATCCCTCCATAATGAGGACCACAGTAATGAAAACTTTATCAAGACAAAATTATTTCTAAATCTGGGCAAATAAGTCTGACTAACTACTGAAGCTCCAGTTATAAGGTTATTTCTGCTGATGGATGGGTTTCTACAGAAGGAATCATGCTCACATTTTTCTCTTCTTTCAACTTACTAATCTATATTGAGAGGGAGAGAGGCAGGGAGCGAGGAGAGAGAATACTAATCTATAAACTTGCTCTGTATTTATGTACAGCCCTTTGTTTGGCTCCTAAATATTCTCCCACTCAGCCTCGTGTACTCACCTCTCTACCTGACATCTCTACATGTATATCTCACCAGCATTTTAAAATCTGCATGTCCACGGGCATTTAGTGTATGATTTCCCCCAAACTTGCACAAAACCACTGTAACTAGACTCTCTGAAGTCATCTCTAAACCCTTCTCTCTCTAATATCTGAATAACCAAGTAGTCAGAAAGTCTTACTAACTCTAACAGGTAAATTTCTCTCCTTTGTCTATACTTTCCCCCTTATTGCCATTGCTTTAGTTTCAACCTTCATCTTTTGGGGGCTAGGATATCCTCAGAATCCTTCACACAGTCTCTTGAAGAACAGAAGAAGTCAGCAACACCTTTGTAATGGATAACAATTAAAAATCCATTAATACAATAGCATTATGTGCAGTAGAATTCATCTAGTATCCATTCCCCCAGTTCTCCCTCTTCTGATATGTGGCGGTGTCAGCTTCGTTCCTCTCCAGACCATGGACCTGCTCTCAGTGATGGCATCACCTGTTCTAGGAAGCTTCCTCTGATGCCCTCATTCCATAGTCCCCCTGGCTGAATCAGCTGGTCCATATATGTATATATGATCCAATCTGAAATTGCTATAATGTGAGGCCATTATTTGTTTTGTTGGATCAACTCTGAGCTCACTGATGACAGGAATCTTGAATTATTCATCTCTGTGTCTTCAGACCTTGGCACCTGACTCAGAGTAGAACCTCAAAAACTGTTGGTCCCAAAGTGAACTCTGGTTCTTGAGCTTTTATTGAAACTAGGAAGAAATAATAAAACTGGAATATTTTGTAAGAACTGGGGAGGAAGTGAGATGAGGAGGTAGTAAGTATAAGGCTTTATTCTTGAGAGTTTCCAGGAATCAGTGTGTGCATGACAACAGAACATTTTATGTGTGCGTGCTGGTAGGGATTTTTGTGTTGTAAAACTCTGATACCTTCATTGAAAGTACAGTTTTTAAGGGATTAAAATGATGATGTAGTCTATTTGATGATTGCATCTTCAATTTGGACAAGTAGTCATGCCCTACAAGTAAAAACGTACTTAAAATATTCAAAAAGAATTTGTAACTTTCAGCTGTTAACTGAAAGTCCAGATAAGATGGTTATGTAATGGGAGCTTCTGTAATCAAAGGTTCAATGGTCAGTGAAGATTAAATAAGCTCAGGCATAGGATTGTTTAGGCCATACTGTTAAAACACTTCCTTTGGTAAAGGCAGAAACCAAGATTCTCCTCAGGTGAAAAGCAACTTAAAGCAGGAAGAAATTTGCATTAACAGGGATGCTACTTACCTCCTCTCATCCTTCCTAACTGAATACTACTACCAAGAGATCTACCTGCACATCAACAAGGTGTCTATATATCAGCAAGAACCCCCTTCCTTTCTCTCTCTTGGTTGTCATGACTACCATCAAATAAAGCCTGACCCACTCGATTTACTTTAAAAGAAATATTTCCTTCTTTATCCTTCTCACTAGAGGCCTTTATAGAGCTTAAGCCTTAGATCTTAAACCAGGAGAGGGTAACATTGGAAGTAAAATGGAAAATGCAAAATAAGGATAGAAGAGAGAAGCAGAAAGAGGACTGAGAAATGTGGAAAGAAAGAAAGCAGGTGCCCAAACGCCTGTGGGTGAATGGAAGGGAGTGATGAATCGTGACCGAGTGAGAGAACAGGCACCCAGGGTGTGGGCCTTTGTAAGTCAGGCCAGAACGTGGGCTGGCAAAACTAGCGTTGGAAGTAGTTCTTGGGGGCAAGAGATGGCTCCGGATAATCTCAAAGGAAGCTGTAAGATAAAGAATCAGGCAGGAATCCAAGGTCAGGACAAAGAAAAGATCAAGAACCCAGGTCTACAAGTCAGATATCAGCCTGCAAAATATCCTGTTACGAACACTGAGGATCAAGGTTAGGCTTTGTCATTGTATATACTGATTTGTCGCTTCATATTTGGGTTCCCTACAGATCTGCCTGTGGGTGTTTGTGGACATAAGTAGACGGGAGGCATGTAGGGGACCCCCCAGCAAGCAAAAGCCCAGTGATTGGTGTGGGCACTAGTTTTCCACTGACTGGGAATGAGTGTTTAATAATGTCTTTGTTGCAACCAAATTTCAGTAAACTAAGAGCAGTTTATTTCTCTATGGAGGCTGTTAAAATAGGATTTTTCTCGTCGACACATACACAGTAATTGTTTACATGCATAAATATGTAAAGACACATCAACTTAGGCAATCATAAAGCATGTTGAAAAGTGTACCCACCAAGAATTACTACAGGGCTATAAAAAAGCATGCTTGCACATTCTTTTTTAATACAAAGAACACATTGGAGAATAAATTAGCATGGAAAATGGTCTCTTTGAAGGCACAATGACTATTGTTTCCTTATTAAATCCAGTTTTTCAATTAAGTGGAGCTTCACTGATCCACACTGTGGCTGGGAGTTCCCATAGAGAATTTCTGAACTTTGTAGATTAGCAAAAAACTATAATTGGAAAAAAAAATTGTGGCACAGACTGCAGGAGACTAGAGCAATGACTGCCATTGTGTTCCTTTATTTTGATAACTGGCTTCAGTTTTTAATTATTGAAATGCTTCATAATGGAGCAGTTGATATGGGGTAGGCTTTCGTAAGAGTAACAAAGAATGGAGACTGGGCATTAATTGATTGAACACCTACTACCCAGTACTCACTGTGCTACTAACTATCTCACTGGATCCTGACATCACCATAATTGTTATGCCCAATGGGAAGAGAGAAAAACTGATCCCAAAGGGCCCACCAGTTTGCCCCGGGGAGCACAGCTCAGAGGGGGCTGAGCTAATATTTTAGTATTTTCTATATCATAGTAAAAGCTTAACCATGTTACAGTTTTTGCTTTGTATGTCAATTTAAAAAGGAATTCACTTTATTTTCAAATTGGGTATTATGAACACCATTATTGTAGTAGACAAAATTGGCATTGCTGATCTGTGTTTCAATAACAGCATTAAATTTATGAAAATAAACTAAATTAAAAAATAAATTTATTAAATTAAAATAGGTAGAAATGAGGATAATACCCACACTAACAAGTAAATGTACTATTGTAGGAGAGAATAAGTAATTGCATTTTCACAGCCAGCTGTGGATTATTATAAGAAAATATGACGATTAAAGCTGTTTGGCAAAAAGCCCCCTTGCCCTCTAGCAGGATCCAGACCTGTGGATGTGCTTGTAAGAATTCTTAAAGTCACCAACATAGCGCAGTGACCCAATCAGTCATCAAATACTGGTGAAGTACTTCCTACCTACAAAAAAGTGTGTGCAAGACGTTGTAGAGCTACAGAGATGAACAGAGTGTTTACCGAGCACCTACTGTGTGAGACTTTTTTTTATCTCCATAGTGCTATTATTTGATCCCTGTAACAAGTCTGTAGGTTTGTTGGCGGTATGCTTAATTTACATGTAAGAAAACTGACATTTAAAAAATTTAAGTGACATATTCAAAATCAATAAGTGCCAAGTAGGTACACTGAGGCCTTTAATGATCTGTTCATTGCCCAGTTCTGTGTGGTTTGTACTATACTGTGATCCCCTCTTCTGGAAATTTCAGTCTAGGAGAGACTGACCTGACCTGTGAACTACTAGCTAATAGTACAAGACAATAAAATAATAATGTTTGTTGAGGGATAAGCAAAACTCAGGAATAATTAATTCCAACTGAGAAATTGGAGAAAGTTTTAAGAGCCTTCAAGGGTAAGAAAAAACTCAGGTTGCTGGAGAAAGCAGGAGAAAAGCATTCCAGATTGAAGAAACATGATTGAAAGCAGAGAGGCATGCTTAAAGACCAGGGCCCAGTCCTGTGTGTACAGCTAGAGTGCTGAATTAATGTTGAAAGGAGTAAAAGATAAGGTTGAAAAACAGAGTTGTAAACTGTGGAGGGATATATATATACATATTTTAATATAAATTTGTAAAAAATAATTTTTAAAACCCCATTATATTGGTGAAAATATCACTATAAAAATTAAAACCAAAACCAAGCTATAGAGGGTCTTAGGTGTCATGGGAGTTTGAATAATTCTATCACTCCTGGGTGACTGTTTAAGATTTTTGCAGAGGTAAATAACCTTATTTGATTTGTATTTTTAAAAAAGATAACACTAAAGGTATGGAACTCTGTATTGGTTATTGAAATTAAGGCTAACAGGAAGCTGTTGCAACAATGTAAGGAGGAAATTATGAGAGCCAGATCTAGGCCAGTACCAATAGGAATGGCAGCTAGGGTGGGAGTGGCTTGTGGGATTTTATAAGGAGAAACTCCCAGGGGTGTGTTATACATATGTGGGTAGAGAAGTTATGTCAAGGTTTCTAGAATCAATGACTGAGTTGAGGGAGGTTGAGAAAGCACAGGTTGTTGGTGGAAAGGAGCTGTAGAAATACGCATTCCATAACACACATGACTTCAGTAACTATAATTGTGGTAATTACATTCTTAAAATATAATATAAATGGGTGGAGAATGTTCCATTTTTGGCTTACATTCTTCATAGTTCCTGAATCATTTCAATGGAAGTATATTATTTATGACATTTTTTTGAAAATTGTCAAAAATCACTGTGATGAGGTGATAGTGGGTGTTTTCTTTGGTGTCTTTTTGGTACTTCGGATTGATGGTACAGATAATTTGTTTCCAGGTGGTGACCATTCATATCACTCCAGTGGATGACCAGCTTCCCAAAGAGGCTCCTGGAGTTTCTCGGCACTTGATTGTCAAGGAAACCGAGGTGGCCTACATAACTAAGAAACATCTACATTTTATAGATATGGAATCATATGACGGGAAGATGCTCTACACAGTAACAACTCCTCCATTTTTCTCTTTCAGTCACAGGTATCTCTATGAAAAGCCATTACCTCGGCTTAGTTGAGGGCTACGTTCTAGCCCACTGGGGTGTCCAACGCATGGCCCACAGGCTGCATGAGGCCCAGGTTGGCTATGAATGCAGCCCAACACAAAATCGTAAATTTACTTAAAACATTTTTTTGCTTGTCAGTTTTTGTTAGTGTTTGTGTATTTAATATGTGGCCCAAGACAACTCTTCTTGCAGTGTGGTCCAGAGACGCCAAAAGTTTGGACACCCTTGGTAGAGAGTAAAAAGTATCAATCTATAGTGCTGTGGTTCAATTACTTTGTTGGTCAGACATGAATTTATATTCTATTTAACATTTACCCTAATCTCAATCTTATCCTTCCCTTCAAAAGTTGTATTAATTGGTAAGTTACCTACGTTTTATAGTGTCTTCAGCTTAGTTGACTTAAAACAGTCTTTAATCTACCCTTTTCTAAAGAGAACAATTCTTTTTTCTTTTCAGTAAAATTTATTGAGTCTTTATAACATCATTTTTAGGCATCACAGGCCACAGAATGGCCATATTCTATGACCCCAATCCAGGAAAGTGGCATGAATATAGTTTAGGCTGGTGACATGCACGTGATGGCAAGGAAACATTTTAGGATGAGAATGATGAATCTCCTTCATGATGTCAAAGCAGAAAATGTTGTGCATACTCTTTGCAGTAACGGTAGGAATGGCATCAACGAGACTGAACTGAAGGCTAGAATCCACAACATGTAAAGATAGAATATGGGAACTTGATATTTTATTTCTTCCCGTGATGTGCTCTTTTAGTTTTAAAAAATTTGGTTGTGGGCTATTTGACTTAATTTTTGTTACTTGGAAAATGAGCTGATGTGTTCAACATTTTTCCTTAGATATTTGGATGCTGGGAAATTATTCATGGTGGATAGCTTGCCAAAGCTCGCCAAAAATCCTGCAGCCCTGGACTTGAAGTCATTCACTCAGGTAGGATGCTATGCTAAAGTGTGTAAAAACATGATAGAAGTGTCCTCGGAGAAGTCCTGGTGCTCCTTACCTGTTGCAAGTGCTTGATATCTTTATTCCTTCTGCTTGTACCTTTACATTAAGCGTGCAACATATATTCAACAGAGTTTGATCAAATTGGATATGATTTCAAAATCTTGTAATTTGACACAGGTTTTTGCGTTGTTTTGCCAGCAGGGACCTGGCACATTTGTTTTTATTCCACCAAATTCAGTTTGTCTGATACTCTTTCACATCAGTGTGCTAGGGCTGCTCATACTGAAGTACTACACACTGGGCGGCTTAAAACAGCTGAGGTTCCTCGCCTCCCACTTCGCAGTCTGGCAGCCTGAAGTCAGGGTGTTGGCGGGCCTTGCCCTTTCTGAACGTGTGTGGAAGAGTCCCTCCTTTCCACTTCCTAGCTTCTGGGGGTTTGATGGCAATCTTTGACGTTCCTTGGCTTGTAGACACATGGCTCCAAACTCTGCTTGTCATCTGTGTCCGTCTTTTTCCTGTTTGTCTCTTTTCTATTATAAGTTTACCAGTTATTAGAAGCTCATCCTGCTCCACTATGGCCTCATCTTAACTAATTACGTTTGCAAACACTCTATTCCCAAATAGAATCACATTCTGAGGTACCAGGGGTTAGGTCTACAATTCAACCCAGAACATCTACTACTTTCCAAAAATAATGTATCAGTCTTTTCCCTACTCCTGGGGACCCTACTCTGGAGGCCGCAGAGGGCTCACAATCATGGCAATGAGTGTGCTGAGGCGGTAGCTGCATCTGTAGTTTGGGGCTAATTATGCCTCACCTCACTGTAGTTAGATGTCGTAAATGAGTATGTCAGCCCTATGTGGTAGGTACTATTATTTTATCATTTCATTTATTTTACAGACAAAGAAAAAGAGGCCTAGCAAGTGTAAGCAGCTTGACATGTCACACAGCTACTTATACTAGTAGAGCTTACACATGAGCTCTACTTATGGGGAAGCTGAGTTAAAATTCAAGTCTCCTGTCTTTTTTTTTTTTAAAGATTTTATTTATTTATTTATTTTTAGATAGAGGAAAAGAGAGGGAGAAAGAGAGGGAGAAACAGCAATGTATGGTTGCCTCCTACATGGCCCTCACTGGGGACCTGGCCCGCAACCCAGGCATGTGCCCTGACTGGGAATCGAACCGGGACCCTTTGGTTCCCAGCCCGCACTAAATCCACTGAGCTACACCAGCCAGGGCCAGGTCTCCTGTCTTTTATAGCGTTGGTTGGCTTGATATATTGATAAGTACTTGATATAGTTACTTAATTCCTTTGTCCTTTTCCCTCCTGAGTTTTAGAAAATATGGTTTATAAAGTAGACCTTTTTGGAATCATCAGATTTATGATGGTGCATTTATACTATTCCATATTATTATTATGACAGTTCCCTTAGACCACAGGTGGCAAACACAAAGCCCAGGGGCTGAACCTGGCCCTCCACCTTGTTTTATCTGGCCCAGCACCTTGTTTCTACCCGGTGCAGCACCGAGTTCCTTGCCCCTAGTTATGGAGTAGTTACATTTATACAGTAGTAAAATTACATTCGGCCCTTTGAAGGCAACTGTGAGGCTGATGTGGCCCCTGGTGAAAATGAGTTTGACATGCCTGCGTTAGACCTGTATCTCTGAAAGTCTCTAATCCTTGCAAATTGACACCTGTGTGTCCATCTTGATTTGCTTTGCAGGATGCTGTGAACTACATGAAAGTGGCCTACATGCCACCTGTGCATGATATAGGTCCCCATCCCCAACACGTCCAGTTCACATTTTCCGTCAGTAACCAGCATGGTGGCACTTTGCACGGGATCTGCTTTAACATCACGGTTCTCCCGGTGAACAACCAAATTCCTGAGGTACGCACGATGTCTGATGTAAAGGGTGAAAAGGAGGGAAGACCTAAGGAAAGCAACCAAAGACTTTAAGATGCACTGGAAATGCTAACTTTTCTTTAGGCAGTTTTAAAGAACTTTGTTTTCCAGCCACAGGGTAGGAAAGAGCATGGGAGGGCAGTTCTTCACCTCCTGTGGGTCTTTCTATCTAAAGGTAAGATTTTTCCAGTTGCTGAATTTGACATTATTTTCAAAGCTTTATCAAAATGTCTTTCATTTCCTTTCTGCTAAGTTTCACATGTTGATCAGGGGAAGGGGATTAAATTATAGGTCTCTTAGCAACCAGAAGGGCTTATTTGCTCTCACCACAGGCCAGCTATGCTACTCTGTAATCTAAAGACGCTGTTAACTTTCCAAAATGAATTAAGATGGGCCCTTCCATTTTATCCAGTCCTACTCCCCAGTGTTTATGAAGCTGTAAAGCACTGGGGTCTCTCATTAAATCTGAACTACAAAGGCGATGCCTCCTAGACAGTCTTATCTGAGAGGTGGGGTTCATACTGAGAGTTTGTTCCCTTCTCTGCCTCCTCCCCATCAGAGTGCTAGACTTAATTGGTGTGGCTTTTTTTTTTTTTTTTACCTTTTTATTGAATTTATTGAGAGGACGTTGGTAATAAAATTATATAGGTTTCATGTGTACAATTCTATAATTAATCTATACATCATATGTATATTGTTTTGTGTGTTCACCACCCCAAGTCAAGTCTCCTTCTATCCCCATTCACCCCCTCTTTACCCTCTATTAGTTCACTCCATCCCCTTTTTCCTCTGGCGATCACCATGCTATTGTCTGGGTCTATGAGTTTTGTTGTTTTTGCTTAATCCCTTCACCTTTTTCACCTAGCGCACAACCTCCCTCCCCTTTGACAGCTGTCAGCCTGCTCTCTATCTGTGTCTGTTTCTATTTTTTTATCAGTTTATTTTGTTCATTAGATTCCATGTATGAGTGAAATCCTATGGTATTTGTCTTTCTCTGACTGGCTTATTTCACTTAGCACAATGTGCTCCAGGCCCATCCATGCTGTCTCGAAGGGTAGGATTTCCTTATTTTTTACGGCCAAGTAGTCTTCAATTGTGAAAATGTACCGTAGCTTTTTTATCCACTTACCAACTGATGGGCACTTGGGCTGCTTCGAAATCTTGGCTATTGTAAATAACACTGCAATGAACATAGGAGTGCATATATTCTTTTGAATTAGTGTAGCTGTCCCTGGGCTCATTTTTCCCTCCTAAGAAGTGGAAAGACAAAGTGGGATTACCATCCATTAGGGACCTGAGGAGACTAGAACTTATGCATGTCTGACACACCTTCACAGGCAGCTACCTGGAATATAGCCTGGAAAGCACTGCTGCCCCCTTTCTCACTCACTCCTCGCCATCCCTGCACCTGCCCGGGGTTGTGGGGCGCAGGGCTCACCCTGAGGGAGCAAGGGGCTTACTCAACCCACAGAACTTGGGTTGGGTAAAAAACAATATTTTTGAATAAGTTGCCAACATTAGGAGGCTTCTTATCAAGTCTGGATTTTTGCCATTTATTGAAAATCTGGAAGCTTTGACAACACTGAGCCCACATATTGGAAAATATGTGCCCAGCAACACTTGGAAAAGGCTTGTCCTTCAGTCACCAAAGTTCCCACCCAACACTGCACAGCCATTCACATTGAAGGCCTGACCCCTCAGGGCTGTGAGCTTGCAATTGTTGGTAGAAGGTGCACCAAGGAACTCACATAAAATAATCTAAACTCTGTTCTTCAACTCCCTGTTGGACACCAGATCACATCACTGTGGAGAAAGTAGTTTAGAAAGCAAGCTAATTTGATTAGATTTTATTTACACCACCCTTTTCTATATATGAGATAGAGGCCTGAAATAGCCCAGCATCTAAAGAAGCTAAAGCTTTTTCTTGAACGATCATGGAGAACTACCCTTTTATGCAAAGCAGTCCAAGTCTTTTCTTAGAGAAAGATGATCTGTGGGGAAAACCAAAAAGGGTGCAGAATGGTCAAATACTTATGAGGGCTTGGTGCTCAAGTTGCATAGTGGCTTCTGTCTTTTTTGTAGTCTGTAAAACAAATGAAATAGTATCTGAGAGACTTGAGAATAGTAGAAATAAAATTAAATAAGCACTTTTAGTGAAACCAGTCATAGGAGTGATTTCCTGACTTCAAATGCCCACAGGTGGCTCTGGCTGAGTGATGACCACCTGGGGACCCTGACACCGTGCTAACCTGAATGCCAGAAACCTAAGCACTTGGTTCTGGCAGGGAATAAAGGGTTAATGATAATGAGCAGGGGGAAACTTAGTCTTATGCTTCTATTTTTTGAAAGTTGTTCTAAATATGTATGTATCATATTTAAAAATCATCTACTAAAACAAAGTGTATTCCTTGGGATAGTCATTGATGCAACTGAGGGAAAAATGAGGATGCAGACATTGACTTTGTCTCAAAGATAACGCTCCTTTCTCAATAAGAGCTCTCTTTATTCTTCCTCCTTAATGAAAATATAGGTTTGGCAAAATTAAAGTAAGGCATCTGAGGAGGGATGGGGTTACACTGGTTGTAGGGAGAGAAAACTCTTGCTTTTATGTTTTCCTTTGCTGGTGGAAATAGTTTATTAAAGAATAGAGGGCAGCTGTCTCAGGATTGTCGGTCTCATAATCTCTACGATCCTTGGGCTGTCCTTGGAACATGTACGGATGCCCCTGGCAGCTGTGCCCTGCTGGGCCAGAGGGTAGAGCAGGGCTCTGAGCGAGCTGTGACTTCTTTCTGACTTCTCCTTCCCCTTTCCTCGCCCATTCCTTATCTCATCCTCTTTACAAGTCTTTCCTCGGGAATGTCCTCCTTTCTGGGAGCAGCAGCTGCTGTGAGGAGAGTGGCTGCTCCCTTGGGGAATGCTGTGTGCTCACGTTGGCAGGGCACCCAACTGCGGTCATCTCCTAGGAACCCTCAGAGATCATGACTTGGTGTCCCCACTGTGTCTGCTTGTTTTGCTTCTGTGTGGTAATATATGCAGAACAGTACTACATTCTGTAAGATGCTACATTCAATAAACAACATTTTGGTACTGTAGGAATTCAGAGCTTTGATTGTTTATATGCCTTATAAATCTCTAAGGTGAAGATATTGTATATAGCAGTTTTCGAGACTTATTTGAAAGTTTTAAGACTTACTTCAAGACTTATTTCTTTGCCAGCCCCTCTAACATGATCTTTACTTACAAATGAATTATTAGTTGTCAAGCAGTGGGTTTTTCTATTATAAAAATCTTTTTTTTTGTGGCTTTAATATTTTTTAATTTGTTTTTAAAAAAATTTTATTACATTTTTTCATTACCATTTATTCCCCCAAAACCACCCCCCAGAATCACCCCACTGTTGTCCATGTCCATGAGCCTTTTTTCCTTTCTGTTTGATCCCTTCACTCCCTAACACCCCCAGAGCTGTCATGCTGCTCTCTATCAGCGAGTCTGTCTCTGTTTTACTTGTTCATTTAGTTTGTTTGTTAGATTCCACATATGAGTGAAATCATATGGTATTTTGTCTTTCTCTGGCTGGCTTATTTCAGTTAGCATAATATTCCCCAGATCCGTCCATGCTGTTGCAAAGGTAAAATTTTCTTCCTTTTTTACAGCCAAGTAGTGTCCCATTGTGCAAATGTCCCATAGTTGTTTTATCCACTCATCTACTGACGGACACTTGGGCTGCTTCCATATCTTGGCAATTGAAAATAATGCTGCAATGAACATATAGGTGTGCTTATGTTCTTTTGAATTAGTGTTTTGGGTTTCTTTGGATAGATTCCCAGAAGTGGGATCACTGGGTCAAAAGGCAGATCCATTTTTCATTTTTGGAGATTGCTCCATACTGCTTTCTGCAGTGGCTGTACCAATCTGCATTCCCACCAACAGTGCAAAAGTGTTCCCCTTCCTCCACATCCTTGTTAGCACTTGTTGTTTGTTCAGACTATTGATGATAGCCATTCTGACCAGTGTGAGGTGACATCTCATTTTGGTTTTAATGTACATTTCTTTGATGATTACTGATGTTGAGCATCTTTTCTTATGCCTATTTGGCCTTCTCTGTGTCCTCCAGGACCTTTGCCCATTTTTTAATTGGGTTTTTTGTTTTGTGGGTACTGAGTTTTATAAATTATTTATAAATTTTGCATATTAACCCCTTATCAGATGTATTGGCAAACATGTTCTCCCATTCCATATGTTGTCTTTTTGTTTTGTTGATGATTTCCTTTGCTGTGCAAAAATTTTTTAGTTTGATGTAGTCCCATTTGTTTATTTTTTCTTTTGTTTCCCTTGCCTGAAGAGATACATCAGATAAAATATTGCTATCAGCAATGTCCAAGATTCCTATGTTTCCTTCTAGAATTTTAATGGTTTCAGGTCTAACATTTAAGTCTTTAATCCATTTTGAATTTATTCTTATGTGTGGTGTAAGAAGGTGGTCTGGTTTCATTTTTCTGCATGTATTGGGTTGGCCAAAAGTCTATATGGTTTTTTTCTGTAAATTAAAAAAATACACTTTTCATTTTCACCAATAACTATTCATTTAGAAATTTTGAGTACGTTGGCTATCTCCAGTGTGGTATGACATTGATTGTATTTAATTAATGTCTCAATTTGATTGTTATCAACTTCAATTGGTCTAACCGACTGTAGAGCATCAACCAGCAAGAATTTTCCAGCATGAGGGAGACTTCCTAAGATGGCGGCATAGGTGAATGCACCGTACCGCCTCGCACAACCAAACAAGGGAAAAAACAGAAATCTACACATCCAAACACAGCCAGATCTGACAGAAAATCATATTGAGAGGAAGTCCGACAACCAAGGAATTAAAGAAGATACATTCATCAAGTTTGGTGAGCCAGAAGGTGCAGAGCGAAGGGA
>PVJI01004232.1:67527-111472 GCA_004026765.1 Micronycteris hirsuta | reverse complement strand
TAACATTGGGGCTGTCTTTATGTCATTGGTTTCATCATGACTTTCTATAGCTCTGTGAATGCTGGGTCATTCACCAGACAGAGGGGCAACTAAATTAAGATATACTTGCCAAAGTTCTTAAAATGTAAATTGTTTCAAGTAAAACTTCAATGTCAAATGTAGTTTCTTTAGTATGGAAGTTCTTTTGATATAGTCCTTAAGACCTTATGGCTTTCAGAGGTACATTGATATCTTCTAGATGTGCTCAATTACCTTAGAGATGTAGAATTAAGGACACAAGGAAAATACCTTAACAAACTGAAAATTTTATCCTACAGTAATCACAATCTTCCAATGATGTTTAATCTGGATGAGTAGGATAGTGCTAAAGCATCATTCATGATTCAGAGGAAGATTTGTGCCATAGCATATTGTGAGATACATTTTGAAATTATGTAGTTCAAACTGACAATATGAAAATGTATGTATACATTTTACCTAGTAGATTTCTTAGTCCTTTTGTCAGTAGTAGTTTACCATTAATTGGCATAAAATTATAAATGAGCATTTGAAGAGATGCATATGATCATTTTGTTTAGGATTTGAATATTTCAAAAGATGCATGCCAATGCTCCCAGAAATACTTCATAGACTTCTTTTAGAAGAGTAACAACATATATACAAATGTATCTTCCCTGTCGGAGCCTCACTGAGTATGGAAGGAGAGCTTTATGTCAGTAGGACAATTTGGATCTGAAAACTAAATGTCATGACAAGGTCCTTCCTGGAAATAAAGCCCTTTGGATAGAATGCAAAATGGAATCTGTGTCAAACTTGATTACGTACCATAGTAGATCAAGTTATACTGAAGCTCCATGCTTACTCCAGTAACAGATAAAGTCTTTAAAAACCTTTGTATTTTCTCCATATACTTTTACCCATTTATGATGATAGTTGTTAATTCTCTTCCCATACAGATTTTACCATTATGAGAAAGAATTAAAATGGCAAGATAAAAAAATTACCTTTATTTCTACCTTTTTTTTTTGAAAGTTGAAAATTCTTTATGATACAGTGGGAACTGCTTTTCTTATACTATGTTTCAAGTGATTGAAAGTAAATGTTGCCCAGATAGAAGCTATCCTTCTGCATTATTATACTCACATATTTAGACATTTTCTGAAACTAAGGAATATGCCTATTAAAATTTGAATTGAATGCTGAGAAAACACCTTGTTGGTTAGAAGGAAGCTTTATTTGTCACTAGTGTATTTTCACTCACTTAAATGGTTATTGGTGGTAGATGTGATTTTAATGCCACTTGTTACAACTAGGGATTTCTTACTGCTAGTTTTATCTAATAGCATTATTTATTCTGTACTTGATTTAGTCAAATTTTGCCTATCTTTCTAAGAAGTTTTTTGAATGCCTTTTTCATCCTTTTAGTCATTTAATTCTGTACTCTTTCAATTTTTGTCCAAAGTTAGAAACATTTTTAACACAGGTTAATTTCAGATTATTACAAAGACTTCCTTTTGGGCTAAGTAGCTATTTCCAATTTTCCCTTGAATCTTCTACTTTACCATACTTATTTTTTCATTGTTTAATGTCTGTTTTTTAAATGAGATTCTCAAGAAGAATGTTTACTTTTTAGCTTGGATTAGCTTGAGAAAATAGTATAATTAGTAGACAAAAATATACTGAACATATTTAATATTTACCAAGCATTTTACTTGGTACAGGTCATACTGATTAGCCAGATGATGTATGTATGATAAACCAGTTGAAATGTTTTGTATGATTTACCAATTAATAAAATAACTAGCCAGTTTCATTAAACAACAGCATAGGCTAATGTCTTTCTTCTCTGAAAGAGCAACTTGTTTTGTTTTTTTTCCAACCAGTTCAATTAATTGAACAGGCTGGCACAATGAAATCTGTTATCTGTTTAAATATATTTAGGAGTCTTTTTCTTTTACATATTTGCTACTTTAGCTAATCATATCAACCAATGACACTAATAGCAACTCCTTGCAGAAAATAGAAATCTAGGGAAAATAGTAATTTGAAGGAAGTTGACAAGGCTAATATTTAAATTTTCTGGAAGGGGAAAGGCATAAGTACCCTATGTAGACAATCCTGGTAACAGTCCAAGAAGATTTAAAAACTCTGTTGATACTTACCTTACACGCCAGAGGTGTTTATATATACTTGTAACCATTGACTCCTACTTCTTTTTTCCTCCTTTCTCCCTCTTTGTTTGGGGAGGTCAAGAACAAGGAATAACCACAAAAAAAAAGTCTTTAGTTCTATAGGTTACAAAATAAAAGTAGAGAAGTCTTCAAAATAGAAATAATGACCCTAAGAGAAAGAGAATAACATTTTGTTACGTTATTTTTTCTAGTGCTTATGTTTTTAGAACTTCTGTCTCAAGTTCACTGGTAGTATTAGAATATTTTAAAGTAAGAGAGAGATATTAGAGTAAGAGAGATATTAGAACATTTAGAAAGAAGCCTGAATATGAGTTTTTCTCTTCTAGTGCATCTGTTGGCAAAGTTTGGAAAGTAATGTACTATGTAATGAATGTTTTCTTTACATTTCTAAAATGATGAAATTTTGGTGAGACTTATTGCTTAATGCCATCTATAGATGACATTAATACATTTAATACCAAGATGTCCTGACAGAAAGGAAAACAGTTACAAACAGAGTCACGTCACAATGGCTATACATACATAGTAAATCAAAATACTTGATCTAAAGAATACATCATTCAAAGATCTGTTGTAGAGGCATGTAATACATCCCTAGAATACAATTCTTTATTTCCTCAGGCTTCATGGTATTCATTCATACAGGTGACTCCTTATTATCTATATAATCTCAGGATTTCCCATTGCCAAGATTTGTGTTTCAAAAAGACACATTGGACAGACACTATTCCAAAATCAGCATAGTTAAACATAATAGTCTTTACTGCATATTTTCATAATATTTCCAAATTTGTCAACATATACATGTTCTGACTTTGTATATCATATGATAGCATATTATAGAGTCCCAAAATAAATGATCAAATATTTTTCATTTCTCTCTTTAATTTCTATTTCATGTAGATTAAAAATTATCTGTCATTTTGGTGGGGTGTGTGATTTCAAGCTATTAAGGTGAGCTATGTAGCAGGAAAAGTGAAAACTGCACTGAGTCATAAACTATGTAGCCTACCCTAGTGACCTACATTGTACATTGTATTTATGCTTAGTTTTTTAATATCTTTTATTTACCCGTTCAAAAGTATTGTCACAATATAAAATAATTGTAATATGCCATTTTTTGAGTGTCCAGCAATATGTGTTAAAGTAATAGAACTATGGGTCTATATGGTTATGCTAAATTGTTTTCATACTGGCTAAAATGGCAGCATCTTGTCATTTGAAGGTACGGATCATTTCATAATCATTGTTTTTGTGTTTGCAATTACACTAAAATGCTTATTTTTAATATTATTTTATATTTAGCTAATCAGCAATACCAGACAATAAAAATTTGTGAAGTTTAGTTTTACTTTAGGATAATTTATTGAACCACATGATCATTTTGAACACTTGAAGCTCGATTTGGGAGTGCTCTTAAGTTAATGCATCCTGCTGTGTTGCTCCATTTAGTATATATACCATCTCAGTTTTTAAAATCACTTGTGTCATACTTAAATATAGGCATGAAAGTGAGATCTATAGATAGACAACTAAAGATTATTTTAAACAATGGTAAATGTATGTGCCTGTGGAAGGTGAAGTGATTATGTCGTACTAATCACTACACTTTTGAAGATGTACCATAAAGTGACTTTGAGAAGATAGTTATGTTTATCCTTACCAAAAAAAAGCAGCTTTTTCCTAGACAATACTCTCTTATTATTGGCCTTTCATGTTCCATTTTTGTAACCTTTTCTGAGAATCTGAACATTCTGCTAACTTAACAAGTATGGTGTATCTTTTGGGGGAAAAGATCTGATCTTTCTTGTATATCACTCAGGATGTGAATGAGCTAATTCTTTTGAAAGTTACTCTTTATTATTTTTATTTCAAAGGTGGGGTTCTAACAAAGCAAATTTCATTTAAATAAGTTTTTGACAATCAGATAAATCTCCCCATTATGAAACACTTCATGGTACTATATAAATAGCTTCTGTGTGATTATACCATAGAAGAAGGTGAGTTGAGAACCAAGTGGAAACCTCTAAAGTAATAAATTAATCCGGTTTTGGGGATTCAAAGGAATATTCATGTGGAAAATAACATACTTCTTGATTTCAGCCAAGCTCAAAAAGTTTGCAGAAATAGATCACTTTAAAATGATAACTATGTGTCATTGTTGTTGTTGTTGTTTTGTGTGTTGTTTGTGTGTGTATGTATTTTCTTTTTCATTTTAACCAGCCTCTTATACCTAGAAGTCCCACAAGCAGCGTCGCCACGCCTTCCAGCACCATCAGTACACCCACCAAAAGAGACAGTTCTGCCCTCCAGGATCTCTACATTCCCCCTCCTCCTGCAGAACCATATATTCCCAGGTATAAAAGTAACCATCTTATTGTTCTAGGCAGCTTCTATCCAAAGACTAACCTAATTGCATGTAAACTGTGAAGTAAATTATCAAGGAATATAGTTTCTCAGTTGGAAATTCTGAACACATTCTGGAAAACCATTGCATTATAGAGACTGCACTTTGTTTAATAACTAATATATATTAAATACTATGATTAAATATTTTATAAAGCCCTGGCTGGTGTGGCTCAGTGGGTTGAGTGCCAGCCTTTGAACCAAAGGGTCACTGGTTTGATTCCCAGTCAGGGCACATGCCTGGGTTGTGGGCCAGGTCCCCAGTTGGGGGCCACATGAGAGGCAACCACACATTGATGTTTCTCCCCCTATCTTTCTCCCTCCCTTCCCCTGTCTCTAAAAATAAATAAGTAAAACCTTTTAAAAAATAAATATAAACATCTCTACAATAGGAAAGAATAGGAAAGTATTACTAAGTAACAATTAGGATTATTTTAATAAGTAAAAAATAAGTGACGCTATTTGGCGAAGAAGCCCTTGGAAATCTCAGGTTGCTCTGAAGATTCTCATACATTTTTTTTCTAAAAGGGAAACTTATATGTAACTTTTATAAGTTTTTAAATGTATGTTGTAAGGGAGGGGGTTTTTTGGATGATAATGAGTGCCCCCCCTCCAATACTCCTCTGTCTACAATTTCCACTTGATTTAGTTCATTAATGTTCTATAAGAAAGTAGAGAGGGTTTGCAAGAAAATGACTTGCCTTTAAAGTCTATGTCCTAGATTTCTTGAAGCAGCATCCCCATTTCATTTCCAAATTCCTACTTGAAATTCCTAGCAGATGTGGAAGAATAGAACACGGTGCTGTAATGCATTCTGTCTATAAACATTCTGGTATCCAGCCTTCTGGAATACAAAAATTATGGAAAAGCACCAGTACTAAGTGGGGATAATTAATACTAATCACAAAGAATTTGATTCAGTTTTTAAGTTAGTTGTGCAGTCATTCAAAAACAATAATATAAGGTATCTTGTTTTCAAGCCATAGTTAATATTAAATTTCTTTGTTATATAAAAGAACTAAAATACCTTATTTTTATTAATTTTTATTATTCTTTAGTACACCTGATGTTTCATTCTATTAGATATGATTGCACTGATGTTTTACGATGTAAATGCTACATGACAACATGGCATGTCTGCAAATATTGTGTTGGCATTTAGTAATAAAACTATTGTCAGTTTTATAAACATTTTACTTCATATTCTTGAGAATTTAATGTAGCTGTGGAGAAGTAGTTTATGATAAGATATTTACTATGCTGCCATTTCACCAATATTTCTAATATATAATTTACAGTCTTAATGTTAAATTTACAATCATATTTAAAAGTCTATCTGATATCCTAGTCAAACACAAGGTGCATTTTAATTCTATTAAGATAATGTCAGACTTTCTAAATTGCTCTTGCATGAGAAACAATAAAAGCATGTGTGTTTCAAATAGGAAAGACTTTTATTTTACTGAAAATGACTAAGAAGCCATATTCAAATGGCTACATGTACAAATAAGCATCAGAATATTATTTTTTTTATCAAATCTCTGCAGTGTTTAAATGTTCTTTCTTTTTCTCTTGGCTAGGGAAGAACTTGTTTAAAAGAACATGTTTCCTAGACAGAAAGTATTTAAAATACACTTAAGAAGACAAAGGAGTAAAATGATCCAGTTTTCTATTCTGAGTGTGGTATAAATGTGATTAAGGAAGTATATTGAAATCAATAAAAATTGAACATACTATTTAAAAAACTAGAGAATGTAAGAGATTTAAGTATCACCATAGTGGTACTTATTTTGTCAATATTTTTAAAGCTCCGTGCCTTTCAGTTAAATTCATAATTAGAGTGTATTATCTCATTTTAATTGATTTGTAGTCTAGTGTGTAATTTAACAGAATATTCTAAATATATTTTGAGGAAATTGGTAGTTACACAGTCACACAATCATGTCATATTGCATAATCAGAACAATCCATGCATTAAAGTACCTTTGTAGCACCACCGTGTAGCAATTATCTGCAATTTCTGGTTTGACTTGAAGTTATAGTCACAAAAGTTTTTGCAGTTGTCATTCTTTTTTTTTAAGATTTTATTTATTTATTTTAGAGAGAGGAGAAGGGAGGGAGACAGAGAGGGACAGAAAGAGCAATGTATGGTTGCCTCTCACATGGCCCTCACTGGGGACCTGGCCCACATCCCAGGCATGTGCCCCAACTGGGAATCGAACCGGGACCCTCTGGTTCCCAGCCCACACTCAATCCACTGAGCTACACCAGCCAGGGCAGTTGTCATTCTTTTTATAGCTACAAACTTGGCAGTTTTTTTTTTTCATTTTCTCATTTGATTATGATCGTGGCTCACCTAATTTAATTCATTAGAACCTTTTTTCTATACTAAAATTTTTGTTTGTGTTGGATAGGCATTTTAGTGTTGATTTGAATAATAAATAATAAAAACATTCTCATCTTAAAACAAAAAAAACTTAAAAAGGTAGGCCTAGTATTCAAATTAGGTAGAAGTTTTTCTTGTGATTAATTATTTGAACACAATTATTCCAGAAAAAAAAATTGTGGGTGCATAAGTGGCTTTACCTCTAAAAGGGAAATACTCATGTATATTGAGTGAAATTTTGTCAGTTTTTAGTATATGTCTTATGACTATATAAAGTTTCATTATTATACTCTATAGTGCGTTTTAATACTTAACCAGATCTCTTTTTCTAAAATGAAAATCAAGAATTTATAGGTCTTTGCAGAATTGTGAAGTTTAAGGACTAATTTCTTTTCATGAATTTTACAATGAGCTATTAAAGTCCACTAAAGCAGTACTCTGACTTTTCAGTTCTATTAAATCCCTTTTAGAAAAAAAAAAATAGAGATTATATACATGTATAGACAGATAAAGTTAAGAAAAAACATTTTCATTTTTTCAGGAAAACAAATTAGTACATTGAGTTATTCAGAGGGTCATGGTATGAATATACATACAGGCACACACATTTATATATGCAATACATGTATCAATTCATTTTTCTGCAGTCTGTGTTTGGTTTTTACTTTTATTAATTCAACTTTATTTAAGTGAATTACATATACACGTGTAATAAATCTTCCTTGTTGGTATAAGGCCCCTCTTTCATATCGTTGTAGAGTAATACCATCCCTTCCAATTTTTTGCCACAGGGAGTACCCATATAAATAGAAAGTGGTGAATTAACTAGGGTTGAATCACCCTCTGATCTCAAGCTGCATTAACAGTTATGTCACAGGCCTGATAGAGGAGTCTGCCCTTTTATAGTTATGTGTAACCTTCCAGTGCCATGAGTTTGTTAGGGCTATTTCTAAGCTAGTTGCAGTGCCGATTTCTTTTGAGAGAGGACTAACAATAATAAAAATACCAGGCAATTTGTGCAGAAAAAAATTTTAGCTTGCTGAAAATAAAATTCTGCCTGCATTTTATAATTATTTTCTTTATGTTGCCTAAGAACTAAGCTATATAAGTTATATTTGGTAATAAGCAATCCTTTATTTTAAAAAATAAAAGAGTGAATGGCAATGTAAATGGCCAGTTCACCTCTGATGTGTTAAACATGTAAGAAAACTTACTGATTCGGTAAGTCTTGAGAATATTATTTACTATTTTCTACATATTTCAAATACTAGGAATATAGTTTCCTTCTTTTGGGCAAACCTGATCTAGATATTTACATACAGATATAGAAGTATAGTATACTCTAGTATAGAAGTATAATAATTTGCTGAACTGAAACTCATATTTTGTAAATGACATTCAATTTATAAGTTCATCACCATCTTATCAGGTGCAAGATGTCAATTAAAAACCTGTTATTTTATCTGTATTATTATAATTGAATGTATTCTGTTTATTTAAGATTTCAAGTCTTGGCAGTTGACATAAATTTAAATTTATCTGCTTTCATAGCATTCATGGCCTCTTTAGTGTAAAATTGGAAACAATGAAGAATTAAGAAGATATAAAATTAACTATCCACAAGGAAAGAAACATTTCATTTATATTCATAGTCCTATTCTAAAAGACAAGCTTTTCTTTTTTTTATTACTTTGTTTTTCAATTACAGTTGTCTGCATCCTCTCCCCTCCACTCCCCCACCCCCTCCAACCCCACCTCCCTCCCCTGCCTCCATCCTCCCCCTTGGTTCTGTAAGACAAGCTTTTCTAACAAAAATTTCATAGCTAGTCAGTGAAACATATAATATAAACAAGGTTTGATATTATGAATCCTAAATGAAATATTTCTACCAAAATACCACTCATTATGGGCCAGATCAGCTGGGCTGTGTGAGTAATACTATATGTGAGTAAGTTTTAGGGATCCCATAAATTATTAGAGAACTTTCTTTTTAGAATTCTATAGAAGAAAAAAATCAAATTGCCATGTTCTTATTTTTCTTTTTGATTGAATTTCAATTATGTAAAACATTTACATGACTCCAAATTCAAAACTATATTAAAGCACATATTTTAATCCCTGCCCTATCCACTTTTCCCCTTTCCAACCCCACAGAAATCAGTTTTTATTGGTATTGCTTTATCCTTCCATTATTTCCTCTTAAAAATATAAGCAAAACTGTATATTCACATTAATATTCCCCTTCAACTTTCTTACAAAAAGAAAAGAGAAAAAAAAATCTTTAGCCCTGACTGGTGTGGTTTAGTGGATTGAGCACCGGCCTGCGAACTGAAAGGTCACAGGTTCGATACCCAATCAGGGCACATGCCTGGGTTTCAGGCCAGGTCCCCATTGGGGTATATGAGAGGCATCCAGCTGATGTATACCTCATGCGTACATCAGTGTTTCTCTCCCTTTCTTTTTCCCTCCCTTCCTCCCTCTCCAAAAATATATAAAGTAATTAATTAATTAATTAATAAAAAGAACATAGCACGGACATTGCTTTATACCTAGCTTCTTAAACTCATTTGGGTGGCATTGGTTAATAACCTGCCATCATATCAAATACCATCCTTAAACTCCATATTTTATCAGGTTTCTCCACTCTCTCCTATAGAAATGTGGCAGATATTTAATGAAATTTTGATATATCCATTTAGAGTGAATTCTGTGAATATATATTTTTACTATTAAAAGAGATGCACGGAGTTTAAATACTCAGAGTAATTCTCTTCATTAAGGCCTATTTTAAATTAATAGCAAGCTGTTTGCCATTCTTACAATATCAGTTTATTTAGAATTAATTTGGTTCTTAAGACCACAGTATTCTTACAGAGTTATTAGTTCTTAAACATGTTTGTTTTTAAGCAGTGCAAATATTACCATGAATTCAATTCGGTAAACTGACAAAAGAAAGTTAGATTGTTAATATTTACTTACTCTATTGAATATTAAAAGCAATTTATGTGCTAAGGTGATTTCCTTTATATGACATAGTACAGTGAAAATGGACTAGAACAGGAGTTTAAAGATCCATGACCCATGTCTAGCTGTGTCATTTCTTAGTTGTGTGACCTTTAGGCAGTTCATTTAACCTCTCTGAGTCTCTGTGTCTTTTTTTTCCCTACAAAATAGGAATAGTTAGAAATTTCTCTATTAAGCTCAAAGTTTGGAAAAATGAGAAGGATATTTTTACTGTTTTAGACCCTCTCAGCCATTTTACCACCCTAACACTTTCCTACATCTTTCTTCATCCTTTCTTTAGGGATGAAAAAGGAAACCTTCCTTGTGAAGATCTCAGAGGACATATGGTGGGCAAGCCAGTTCATAAGGGATCTGAATCACCAAATTCATTTCTGGATCAGGAATATCGAAAGAGGTTTAATATTGTCGAGGAAGAAACTGTCTTGTATTGCTATGAATATGAAAAAGGAAGGTCAAGTAGTCAAGGAAGACGAGAAAGCACCCCAACTTATGGTAAGAGTTTTTAAGTTGACCTAAGAACATTATGTCTGGAATGGGAATCTCAATTTCTTTTCATAAGCTTTTGAGTTATAAAAATTACTTGATAGGTTTGTACTTTATAATTGATCTGTGTCTGTCATGTGCTTCTAAGTGAAATCTCAACAATGTGAGGCATGCAATTAAAAATTATTCTAAATTTTCCAAAGGTAAGCAAGTATAGTAGGTAGCATTTTAGCTCATTAATGATGTATGGAAAACTTTCTGTATCACATAAAATTTTTGTATGTCAGATGTTGACAAATTGGAATAATTCAAGGTTTTGTTTTCCTTTTTTTAAAAATGAAAACCTGCTGTTAACATGGCTTATTTAAAATAAAATTATCTCCCTATTCCTCTGGTATTAAAAAAAATCTTTAGGTAGGCTTTTCTGGGGGAAATCTCATCTAGATATTTGTATTTTTTAAGAAGCTGCAAAACTGACCAGAAGTGGATTTTAAACAAGAAGGACATTGTATTTAAAGTAAAGGTAGACCTAGAGTGACCATGTCCCTAAGGTGGTTTTTAGCCCTGAGTCTTATTTTTGCATGTATGATCAAGAAAGTAACCCAGTCACAAACACTTAACATTGATATAGTGTATCTGAAATACTGGCAGAGAAAGTTACCTAAAGTTAAAGTAGTAAATGAAGTCTCTTGTCCTATTGCAAGAATGAATGGATGTAATTGGAAGTCTATGCAACTCCCTTTCCAGTTTTCAAATTAATCATTTTTAGTGAAGAACTTATACTTGGGGAAGGACATGATCCTTGCTAATTAGTCCAGATTTGATCAGTGGGAGCTGAGCAGAAGGAAAGTTATTTGTAACTTTTTCTTGCCACCTGTCCCACTTACTTGTTCACCATGGCCAAATGCCTCCCCCTTGGTCCCAAAAGATTGGTAATCAGTTACTTTAGTATACATGCCCTATTTCCTTACAGTTCTTCAGTAATAATCATGTATGAAAAGATTTGCTCAAAATGATTCTGAAGAATAGGAACCATGCTTATCTTCCTTTGTGTTATTCTCTGCATGTGCTTTTCTATCATAAGAATACGCATTGATATTTTATAGCATAGCTTCTAAATTATACCACTCTGGTAGCACTTATTTTGAACTGTCATAATCTGAATGTATTTGCAGCTTTGCTTTTTGCTCCATTGTATTTTAAACCTTTGCTGTGTAGAAGCCTGCCATCTTTTATTTATATTCATTCATTCATTCATTCCACAAGTACTTATTGGATATCTGTATTATGTAGTCACTAATATATAACAGCTCTTCTTTTCTTATGTCCCAGAATTTTCTGGCTATTTTCTACTAATGTTAAGAAGATAAGAATGTCTAATTTAAGAGGAAATTGTAGTCGCCAGAGTTGATTACTGATAGCGTTATAAAAAATATGTTCACTTTAGACTACAGTTTAAATGAATCATATTTCTCCCAATACAATAGAATACTATTAAATTTTAGAAAATATAGATATCCTACAAATATTTCATATATTTTCTAAACATCTTAGGAGAAAATAAATGTATATATGCTTGAAAGAGGGATAAGGAAGTTAAAAAAATAGTTTTTACTTTTGATCCTGAAAGTTTTTTTTTAACTTTTGAACCTGAAATATAATCTTAACCTTCAATGGAGATATTTATAGATACTTCAATAGAGATTTCCTGGCACAACCTGAAGGTCATTTCAGGTAACTAGCAGTTTAATGTATTTGCTACATTAAACTCAAGTACAAAAAAGTTCACAATTGATATTTTCTGGAAACGACAGTAATTTAACTTGTTAGCACTTGCATGATACCTGAAAATGCAATATATAAGTCCTTTAGCCTTACAATGTTCAACTTAGTTCTTAGTCATAAATAATCTTATCATGAAGTATGTAAACTTACTCATCATTGCTCTCACTAGTATTAACTTCCCATATTTCTCAAAGAGGTTTAGAGTTAAGATTATAAGAGTGTAGATAGGATTTTGAGAAGCAAAATAGAAACATGATATAGTGCCTAATATGTGCTTTTGGTTAAATATGTATGTACTTATTATATTCTTTTAGTATGCTCACATTTTAAAGAAAGCTATGTAAGATAAAAATATTTAGGGAAGCTCTGTTATTAGACAAAGTGACAAAGAAATAAATGTAAAGAAAAATACTTGAGCCCTGGCTGGTGTGGCTCAGTGGATTGAGCGTGGGCCTGAGAACCAAAGGGTCGCTGGTTTGGTTCCCAGTCAGGGCGCATGCCTGGGTTGCGGGCCAGGTCCTCAAGTGGCGGGTGTGCAACAGGCAACCAACATTGATGTTTCTCTCCATCTCTTTCTCCTCCCCTTCCCATCTTGAAAAATAAATTTAAAAAATATTAAAAAAAAGGAAAGGAAAATACTTGAAACTATCCCAATTATGAGATTTAAAATGTATTTTAAATGTAGAATGCAGATTTATAGTTGTTTGTATGGAAAATACAATAATTAATAAATAATACAAGAATAAACACTGTTTCACATACTCACAACTGTAAACCTACTTTTACCCCACCCTGTATATTTTAAACCTTAGTCAACCAAGGTTCTCATTTTATGTCATGGACTCACTAGTTATTGCCAAGAGTGAAATAAAAGAAAAACAGTTATTCGTCCTATGCTATTAGATAAGTACAATATCTATAGGCAGTGGATGGCCCTTTCAGAAAGCAAGTAAATAATACCTATTGAGCTTTTCTATATACCAGAAACTATTGTAAACTTTAAAAAGGCATGAACCTATTAAATCTTTACAACCCTATGAGGTAGAAACTAATGGAATCCTTATTTTACAGATGGGTTAAATAACTACCCAACTAGTAAGTGGTAGAGCTGGGATTAAGTACCCATGGATATTTGTTAATTCTACCAGTGGTGCTAGCTAACTAAATGTGATGAAAATAATTTACTAAATTATAGGAAAACAATTTCCAAAAATTGTATTACTCTTTCCAGATTCAAACATTTGACTTCAAGCAGAAAGAACTAGGTCTAATTTTGTATGTTCGTATGCATGTTGTTTGGTATTTACTGGCATTATAATAAATATGCATCTACATAGAAGTGGCCTTGACAGACTTTAGGAAAAGATGGCTAAACTGAGGAGTAAAATTAGCGTCAATGTGTTATTTCCTTTTTAAATCTGAGAGCATAAAATAGGTTTTACTTCCCTTAAAAGGTAGAGAAGAATAATTTCTGGAAACACAAATACAGTAGGGGAAGCAACCTAGTTAGTGGTTCCTAGCATTGGCTGTCACATCAGCCATAATTGGCAATCCTATCTGCCTTGTAATTACTCCAGTGTGGCCCAGAAATGTTCCTCTAGGGCTCAGTTCTCTCATTTGTTAAGTGCGGATGCTAATATCTGCCTCATAGACATTTTGTGAGAATTTAAAGATAGCACATTATAAATTGCCTAGAAAGTGCCCAGTATGTGCTCCATATTTATTTTTGCTGTTGTTATTGTTACATAGAAACTTTAATGTTGCTAATAGAATAGATCTTAACTGTTTTCATCACAAAAAAGAGGTTAACTATATGAGGTGATGGATGTGTTAAGTAGCTTAAGTGTGGTAATCATTTCACAGCAGAGATACACATATCAAATCATCACAAAGTACACCTTAAATATATATATTTTATTTGTCAATTATACTCAGTAAAGGTGGAAAAATAAACTTAAAGATCTTCACATGTAAATAATAAAAAAAATAATAACAATAATATCAGCCATTTTAAATTCTTTGAAGAATAAGACGGGATGAATAAATAGCTCAATAAAAAAGAAACTTTAATGTGACAATAAAAAGGGGGAAATGATAGCATTAAATCACTTTAACTATTTGGTTTCATCTGCTCAGGTTTCAAAGGCAAAGATTTGAATTTGATGAGATCAGTTGCTTGGTGAATTTTCAGTATGGTAATATTTCCATCAGCTTTCCCTTTTCATTGTTCAGGCACTCCTTGCCCTTGCTATTCCATCATAGCACATTTCTATGCATAAAAACATCCTAAAAGGTATACATAGTTGGCTGAATCCCTTTGTAGCCATGAGTAGTCATATTTTATAAGAATAAGAAGAAAACATATTTTTCACAATAATATCACAGAATAGTATTGGTTTGAAGGGATCCAGACCTTTTTCTGATTTATTGAAAATCCAAGACCTCACAAATAATGCACATGAATACATGTGAAGCCAGTATTTTATGTTTTTATCTTTTATTTACTGATTTTAGGGAAAGAGGGGGAGAGAGAGAGAAACCCCAATTTGTTGCTCCACTTATTTATGTAATTATTGGTTGATTCCTGTATTGGTTGATTCCTGTATTATTGGTTGATTCCTGGGGACCTTGGTATATCAGACGATGCTCTAACCAACTGAGCTACCCAGCCAGGGCAGAAAGCCAGCATTTTAGAAATGCTCCTTGTAAATGTTATTTGTGCACGTGCATTGAGAAAAATTAATTTCTTTAATATTATACCTGAACATTTTCCACTAAAAAATCATGTACTATGCCCCATCTTTCCATATGAGTAGCAAATGGCTTGAAATGACTTACAGCAACATATGTAGGACCTATGGACAATGACACTGTAAACTGATTTTTATCAATGTAAGGTGAGGATATTGTCTATAAGGTCTAGGTTATATTATCATACTTCACCATCTTTCTTTTTAAAAAATATTTTATTTATTTATTTTTAGAGAGAGGGGAAGGGAAGAAGAAAGAGAGGGAAAGAAACAGTGATGTGCAAGAGAAACATCGATCAGTTGCTTTTCGCCTGCCCCCAACTGGGACCTGGCCTGCAATCCAGGCATGTGCCCTCCCTGGGAATCAAACTGCAGCCTTTCAGTCTGTGGACCAATGCCCAACCCACTGAACCACACCAGTCAGGGCTCCTTTCTTTTGTCTTACAACTTTATTCTATCTTTTGGGCAGTTAAATTATAATTAATAGCATTATTTCAAACATTTCTTAAAGTATCAAGTGTATATAATACATTCACACTCATCTCTAAATATGAGCCCGCTCTCTTTCCTGTGATTATTTAATATAAATTATCCTCCTTATCAGGTAAAAGTTCAGCTGTCATTTATCAGTTATGCTGAAGAGAAAAGAAAATAGGATTCTAACCACAGAAAATTTCTATGTTCAAGTAAAATATACCACTTCCAAAGCAGAACTAACCATAGAGATATAAATTAGTGAATCATAAATGTAGAAATATGAGATGTGTACTATACTTATAGGAATTCTATTTTTTTTACTTATATTTCTTAAAGAATGCATGTTGGTTGGCTTCACAAAATAATTTGAACATCATGGTGATGGTGATAAGGGACCATGTATCTGATGGAAAGTAGTTCAGCAATAGTTTGGCATAGAAATAGAAAATAGTCTGTTCCTAATGTAAAAATTAGAGTAACCACCTAGGGAAGGCACTCTTTCTTAATTTGTTTAATTTTACTGATAGAAATAGCAGAGCATGAGTTTTGAGGTCACATAGACCTGAATTTGGTGTCACAGCTTGGCCTTTAATAACTGATTGACCTTGAACTTGAGCCTTAACTTCATTATGTTTTTGTTTCCTTATCTGTAAAACAGGATGGCAATACTACTCATAGTGTTTTTATGAGAATTAAATGAGATATAATGTATGATAAAGACTTAGCACTCTTCTTGCTTCACAGAAAACACTCAAGAAATGGTGCCTAAATGCCATAATAAATTACTGCTGCTCGTAAATAAAAATGGGTAAAAGATTATCAAATGCTGGTGGATCAAATTAACACTTCTTCCTCTTCTATGGAGGAGCTTAGTAAAGGACAAAGGTCTAGAAGTATTCCCTTGGTTTGGTCCCTCTACCTACCCAATAACTACCCATTCAAATCATATCAATTAATATAAATATGAATAGGGTTTGCTCCTTTCTTTGGTTTGGTTTTGAAAAGTAGAGGGAAGAGTCCTGGCTTATGTAGCTCAGTGGATTGAGTGCCAGCCTGTGAACCAAAGGGTTGTGGGTTCGATTCCCAGTCAGGGCACATTCCTGGGTTGTGGGCCAGGTCCCCAGCAGGGGGTGCACAAGAGGCAACCACACATTAATGTTTCTCTCCCTCTCTTTCTCTCTCCTTTCCCCTCTCTAAAAAGTAAATAAATAAAATCTTTGAAAAAAGAAAAAGTAGAGGGAAAAGCATTCAAACAGCTAATAACACTAAGAACTGCCTTGATACAAGTCTTTTTTAAAAGTTCTGTTATGGAAATTACTAGCTCATATGCTAGGCAGAAGGGCTTGTTATAACCTTATAGCATCAGAATTCTGAAAACAATTCAGACCCTACACATTGTTCAAGTTCAAGATTAGTTGCTAAAAAGAGGAGGAGAGAGCATAATATGTAATATAAATAAAGTAATTGGAATCCCTCAAAGAAATTAAACCTGGCAAGAAGAGATCATCCTGAAAAAAAATTGATACCATGTAATAAGCAGTAAGATTGAGAAAGAAAAAGAACTTTTAATAAAGTTCCAGAGTATTATATGCGGACAAAGTGGAAAGATTAGCAAACCAAGTCAACAAAGCCAATGCAGTTATCAGAGGAAAAAAGAAACTCTTCAAATAAATTAATCAACAAAAAGATATGAACTAGGTGAAATAGTGCTCTCATTAGAGACAAAATGGGAAAGCTAAGAATAGGAATCATCTCACCCAGTGGTTTTCAACAGAGGTTAGCATTGTCCCCTACAGTACAATTGGCAATTTCCGATGACATTTGTACTTGTCATAACTGGGTGTGGAGGCGCCACTGGCATCTAGTGGGTAGAGGCCCAGGACGTCATTTAAACATGCTACATTGCACAGGAAGGCTCCCAACAATAAAGAATGATTCAGTCCAAAGTGGTGCTATTCTTGAGAAACTCTAGCTAATTTAAGAAGAATAAACAGCAGGCAAATTGAATGCAGAAACAGGCACATATGACTAGAAAATTAAAGAGCCCTTGTATGACACAGGGCCAACTTCCCTTTTGTTTTTATTCAAAGAATCTAGGAAATTATTGCCCTGGAAGATAGACCTATTTGTATTCACACTTAGCATATTCTCTGGGCAGAAGTAGTATAAGGTTGTGTGTGGCTGTGATGGCCTACACTGCTCTGTAATAGAAAACCTAATCATGACAGACCCAGGGGACTCATTGTCCCTAGCTGAAATCAGAATGCATTTTCCTCTATGGAAAAAAAAATGTAATAAATGGAAGCTAGATAAAATTTAAGTAGAGTGGTTAGTGTGAGCTCTCAAATCACAATGTAGTATAAATAAACTAGCATTTTCCTAAATATGTTCTTCAGATTAGTTATTCTGAAAGAGAGTCTTTGTGAAAGGAAGAGATTGCATAGTTAAATAAGATTGAGAAGCTGTGCATATATTATGCCCCTCTTGGAGATTAATAAGTGCACACTAGCAAACTAAAGGGTTTGGAAGTCTTGTTGAATTTGGGTTAGCTTATTGTTTCCCAAATATATTTGTACATTGAATCTTTTTTGGTTTTGGTCGTAAAATAATTATTAGCCTTTCAATGGAACTAATACTTGAAGGAATATATTTTGGATAATGCTGAAATAGATTTTTGCAGCTTCTTTTAAAGACCCACATACCAATGATAGCTTTTATTTGTATTTCAAGTTCCAATCAACTGACTTACAGATAAGCATTTGGAAAAATTTCTATTTTTAAATTGAAGCCTGCCCCTACAGGCAGCTTGTTAAATGTCATCTTCATTATCTTGCGGAAAAGCCATTTTCTAGAGTAAATCTTATTTGTGATAAAAGTCCCAACCGAAGTAATAAATACTAACTGGAAGAATTCATGCATGGTGTTCTATACTCCAGACTCCTTGTAGAACTACTGGTGTCACTGCAGAACAATTTGCCAAAATCATGGAAGAAATAAATCCCCAAGGATAGGAAATGTCAAATGTTACATCTAATCTTGTTAAAGAAGAGATGACTAAAAATTGCACACTGATTACCTTAATGACTAAAGACTTTAAAGCAAAGAATTAAAACAACATACAGCCATTTAAAAGTATACATATAACAACCTAGTGTCATTTTAGAAGTGACATATCATGTCAAACCAATTTGTTTCCCATCTTTATTAAGGGATAGACAACAAATACAAAGTTACATCCACCATTTATGTTCTAATCCTCCATTAACTATTCAGCTAACCTATAGGAATTTTTTTGCAAGAGTTGCAAACCAACTGGGAGGACACTTAAACAGAAAAAAAAATACATGTCATAGAATTATTTTTGAAGAAAAATGAACTGGATTTTTCTGTAAATATAATGGTCTTGAATTCATCACCGAGTCAAATTGATGTAGTAAAAAGAGAACTGGGATAGAAAGTTAAAAATCTGTTTATTCGTGGGCAGACTCCAACACTAATTATCAGTGAAATCCTGAGAAATTAACTTTGGTGTGTCTTAAGTTTTTCATCTCTACCATTCTTTTTTAAAAATTACTTTATTGTTCTTCAATTACAGTTGTCTGCATTTTCTCCCCTCCCCTCCCCCCACCCCATCCAAACCCACCTCCCTCCCTTGCTTCCACCCTCCCCCTTGGTTTTCATGTGTCCTTTATAGTAGTTCCTGAAAACCCTTTTCCCCACAGTCCCCCCCTCTCTGGCTATTGTTAGATTGTTCTTAATTTCAATGTCTCTAGTTATATTTTGCTTGCTTTTTTCATCTCTACCATTCTTGCTAGCTGCACTCACTAACATGATCCCAAAGACAAAAATATGGGAAAGGAATTATAAAGTTATTACAAGATGTCATTTTGTTTATTTCAATTGAGAGTCTTCAGCTGATGGTGTTAATCCTTGTCTTTTTTACTTTTCATTAGGGTGACTGTCTTCCATATGTTGGTAAAATTTTCAAAACACTGCTTTACTAAGATTTTTAAAAAACAGATTGCTTTAATTTGTAGTTATCTAACTTGAAAACAGGATATTTTTAACCAAATAGTATTTACATGCCCAAGCCATCTTTCTTGTCCACATCAATTGCTGAGCACAGCAAGGGGCAAAAGTACATTAGTATGGTTCGTTTTATCACCCACTCAGAGGACGACATAGAACTCTTTTGCTACTTAGACAGTATTTAAATCATCTGAATCCTTCTCAATCCTCCTACAGCCCTCTAATGTACAATTATCTCTATGCATAGTGGCAATTTTTCACCTAAGAAAAACTTGTCTTTCCATACTACAATATGTGTTGCAGATTTGTTCTCTCAGTAGAGTGTTGACAAAAGATAGGTCAGTTCAAAATATAATTAGTCATGGGATCAAATATTAAAAGTTCCATATAATTATTGATTTATTCATTACTGAATTTATTGGGGTGACCTTGGTTGATAAAATTACATAGGTTTCAGTTGTACAAGTCTATAACACATCGTCTGTATATTGTATTGTGTATTCACCATCCCAGGTCAAGTCTCCTTCCATCACATTTATCCCCCCTTTCCCCTCTTCTACCTCCTCCACCCTCTTCCCCTCTGGTAATCACCATACTGTTGTCTGTGTCTAGGAGTTTTGTTTTTGTTTTTTGCCTAATCCCTTCACCCACCTCTACAACCCCTCCTCTCTGACAGCTGTCAATAATGTTATCTATGAGTCTGTTTCTATTTTATTCGTTACTTTATTTTGTATATTAGATTCCACATATAAGTGAAATCATATGGTACTTGTCTTTCTCTGACTGGCTTATTTCACCTATCGTCATGTTCTCCAGGTCCATTTAATTTCTGATGCAGTTCAAAATTTTCCCATTCAACAACTTTTTATGTTATTTCTCATTTAAAGTCTAGAACACTTTTAGAAAGCAATAGGAAAATTTACAAACCAGTTGTAGCAGTTTTAAAAATACGGCCATAAAGATCAAAAGTGCCCATTCTTACTTATTTTATTAATTCAAGATACATTGCCTGTTGCCTTTATCCTTAAAAAAAAACTTACTTTCCATTTAATTCAGTCTTAAATGTGTGGTTCACTACCTCAAATAACCTTGGGATGTTTTTCTAGAAATGCAGTCAACCATCTGAAAGTAATTTTTCTGTCTGGAATGTGGGAAGTTTGATGGGTGTATGTGGCATGCTTATAGCTTAACATTCCTTACTACACTCATTTTCATCAAAATATTGGCTAAATTATTCAGAACAGATGTGTATATGTGTATATGTGTATGTATTTTTTTCTTCTTAGACTGTAGAGAAAGCTTTTTTTTGTGAGCATTAAAGGATATGTCAGACTTAAGAAATTTCTCTGCAGTCTTTTTCAACCCTTGGCAACTGTAAGAGAAAAGATTGTTTCTTAGGTGCTGTTTATCGCCCAGAAACTTAATGATTTTACCATGTTTTGGAAGAGAGTTTTTAAAAAGGATACAATTGAAAAAGGCAGTAATTCAGTAGTATTCAACAGATGTCATAGGTAGCTTAATATAGGAATGTTTCTGCATAAGAAATCAAGAGATAGTTCTACTTCTGACTTGATTATGAAACAGCTTTCTAAGTCTCATTTTTTTAAAATTATTTTATTGTTGTTCAATTTGTTAGAAAAAGTGTAGGGGGCTGGTCAAGTTGACATACTACCTTAGAAGTAAGTGAGGGAGGGAGAGGAAAGGAAGGGAAAGTTAGAAGAAGGAGAACAGAAAATTGACAGAAAGGAAGGAGAAGGAAACCATGAAAATAGAAATTGGTAGCAAAGCTTGGAGTTTTTTGGTCCATTGTATGAGGAAGGTTCCCTGTTGACTTTCTTAATGAGTAATCAGTCAACAAATATGGAGCAGTTACTATGTTTAAGACACTATGCTAAGTGCTGGAGATACCACAGCAAACAACAGAGAAATTTCTCTCCCCTTGTGAAATTAAGCAACTAATTTAATACATTTTATTATAACTGGCATGCTATGAAGAAAAACTACAGTGAGAACAAATACAGAGAAACCCAATATAGAATAAGAGGTCAAGGAGAGTGTCCCTGAGGTAATGACATTTTTACTTAGCTCTGGAGGATGCGTGTGAATTTAGGAAGAGAAGAGGACAGGCAAAACAAAGGATGCCAGTGTCCTGGGTGCCTGGTTAAGAAAGTGTATCAAGAAGGAAGTAATTTTCTGTGTGAAATCCTGCAAATAAATAAAAAACACTCAAGAGTTCTGAGAATTATCTGTGTCATTTAGCAACAAGGGGGCACTAAGGACCTTGACAGTAACAGTTTCGATGAAGTTGTGGGGAAAAGAGCTTAAGTGGAGAAGGTTCAGGAGAGAGGAGGAGATTCCACAGATAAGTGAGCTCATACAATGTTTGTCTTTCTGTGTTGGGCTTATTTCACCTAGCATAATCTCCTTCGGGGTCTTCCATTTTGTCACATGTGGCAGGATTTCCTTCTTTTTGGGTGAATACCATTCCATTATTTACGTAGACCACATTTTCTTTATCCGTTCATACGTTGATGGACACAGGTTGTTTCCATATCTTAGCCATTGTGAATAAATGCTGCAATGAGCATAGAAGTGCAGATATTTCTCTGAGATGCTAATTTCATTTCCTTTGGACATATACCCAGAAGTAGGGTTTCTGAGTCAGATGATAGGTCTACGTTTAATTTTTAGGAGCCCCCATAATGCTTTCTATTGTATACTTGAAATTTTCTTAGAGGAGTAAAACTTAAGTGTTCTTACCACACATATAAACACATACAAAAGGTAACTGTGTGAGGCGAAGACTGTGTTAACTCAATTGTGATAATAATCATTTCACAATGTGTATGTGTATAAAATCACACTATGTACTGTAAAAATTATGTACGAACTTAATATATGACATTTTTTCAATCATACCTCAATAAATCTAGAAAAAAAGAAGGAGCAGAAGGAGTTTGAGAATATAAATGAGGCTTTTAGGCATTTCTCTGTGAAGGGGAGCAAAGAAACATGGTGGTAGTTGGATGGTGCTTTGAGGTTGAAGAGAGTTGTTTGTTTGTTTTTTAAGATAGGAGAAATTACAGCATGTTTGTATGCTAATGGGAATCATTGATGCTGCAGGAAAAAGAAGGGAAGATTGAGCAAGATGCACCCTTAAGTAAGTAATAGGGACTAGGATCCAGTGAACAACCTAGAAATTTGGGATATCTCTAACATCTCACATCTTTCCATTGTAGCATTCAAAATAAATTTAATGGATAACTGCTCTGGATCAGAGTCTTTGCCAGGAACATTCATAACAAAGATATAAGAACCGGTTTCTGCCTCCCCCCCAAAAAAAACTAGAAAAACCTATAAACAGAGATACAATATGGTAAAATCAGGATCATATACATCAAAGGCACTAGGAAAGAGCTAAGGGAGCTCAGGAGAGTGGGCAATTAACTCTGCCAAAGGGAATTGTAGCATTTTTAATAGCACCAAAGATGCTTTATTATCTAAAGAAATGTTTATTTTCAAGCAATTCTGTACACTAGTATTAAAAAATAGCAGTTACACATTAAAACAGTATTTTTAGATAGATTGTTATAAGGCACTCCATCATTGGCAATATTCTTAAAATTACATTTAGTGTTCTATTTGTGTTTAATTACAGCTATACAAGGTGGGGCAAAAGTAGGTTTACAGTTGTGAGTACATGGAATACAGTTTAGTCTCGTATTATTGTTTATATTATTTATTAATTATTGTATTATTTTCCATACAAACAACTGTAAACCTATTTTTCCCAATCCTCTATATAGTTTATAATAAAGAAGCAACTTACCATCAATATCAGGATAAAATTCAAACAAAATCAAACAATATTCATCTTTTACCTCTACTGCATTTATTAGAATATAGTAAGAAAAACAACACAATTCCTGCCTCTATGGAGATCCCAGTTAGAAAGCTGCAGATGTGCAACAAATATGAAAATATAATAACAAAATAATAGTTTAACTATGAGGCACTAGCACAGAGATATCACAAGTCTTACGATAGCTCATCGAATGAATTCAACAGTTAATAAATGTTTTATGCTTAGAGGAATAAAAAATTATTTTAAAAGGAAATAGCAAAATTTTAAGGGTCCTTACCTTTATTTTTTACTATGTTCTTGACTATTAATAAATTTCCATCATGAATTAGTGTTACTACCTAAAAAAATCTTAAATTTTCCAGATTAATTTTCAGAGATATATTATTAAATTATGTATATTTAAATTGGAATGAGCCACATGTATTTAATTTAATGTCTTAAAAACACTTAGTATGTGTTAATAATAGTGTACATTTGATTTAAATCTAACAATGATGCATATAGTACTTTTTTTTTACCAACAACACTACAGCATCAAACCATAAAGTTCTTTTTTCCATTTGAACTTTCCTATCTTATGAAATTAAAATGCTGCTAAATACATTCAGTAGCACACATTTCCAAGCTGCAGTCAAAGATCTGTGTATTTGGTATTAGAAATAATTTAAGCCATTGCCTGTTTTTTAATTTGTCAATGACTGCTATTTATATCAGATGTTACTTGTGTTATTACTTTAACTGTTTTATTAAGTGTTTTGATATTTTATTACAATGAAATATTTATAAAAGGAGCAATACTTATAAGCAACATTATTCGTTATAACTAAACAAATATGTACTTTAATTTTCAAAACACTTATTTTGATTCACATTGCTAAATTCATAACTTTGTAACTAGTAAGGGTAAAAACTTGATGTCCTCCAAAAGTAAACTTTAATTAAAACTTTTATGTCATTTTTTTGTCTAATTCAATGTATTTTCCAAAATTTTGTATTAGTAGCATAGCATACTTCTGTTTTAAAAAATTATCCCATGAAAAGTCAGTTTTTAAGCCTTCTACAAATTTTTCCTATAGTCACTGCCATACACAGACATATTAAAGCCTGAATTACATGCCTCAATACCTTAGATCCATGAGAATCTCAGAGAAGACAGACCAAAATACAATGAATACAATTATGTATTTTATATTGTGTGTGAAATAAGTTTCTTATTGTTTTGTGCACATGTTTGACTCCAAACAACCAACCAATTATTCAAAAAATATCAAATTAGTTTATGTGTGTATGTATGTATATGTAACATATAGAGCAAATAAAGATAATGGCTTATTTATTGAATAGCTCACTTTTCAAATATTTTCTTGGTGACACGTAGAAAGTGTTAGAGCTGTTAACATCTGAAATGGAGTTTATTTTAAAAACCAGATTCTAAACAAATGTTTGAAAATACAGCATGCACAACATTGAAAATCCAAAGGACTGATTGTGCAAAAAAGTTGAATAGACATGAGAAAAGGAGACCTTTCCTAAAACCCTCCCCCTCCCCCCATTGGGCAAAATATATGGACCTGTATCAACTCACCCAAATTTCCTCTCCAAAGTGTAAAGATCTACTCAATGAGAATTTTAGAATTTTAGGCGATTGTTTATAAAGTTGTCTGCACATCTTGAAAGGAAGCCATTAAATAAACACTGCCTGTTTTGGCTCATTAATAATTTTATCATGTCTAGTGCATTGTCATATTTTCAAAGTGCTTAGCAAAATATATACTAAGTAAACTGTATCAGTGTACATAATAAAATGCCATAAGGTTGGCCCTGGCTGGTGTAGCTTAGTGGATTGAGTGCAGGCTGCGAACCAAAGGGTCACCGGATCAGGGCACATGCCTGGGTTGCAGGCCAGGTCCCCAATGGGGGCCACATGAGAGGCAACCACACATTGATGTTTCTCTCCCTCTCTTTCTCCCTCCATCCTCCTCTCACTAAAAATAAATAAATAAAATATTTTTTAAAAAGCCATAATGTTGGCAAATTTCCTTAAGAACAGAATTAGAAGTCTTATGGAATTTAGCTGAGCAAGGAGGGAAGTGAAGACATACAGTGACATAGAGGTGTTGGAAGCTGGGGAGATTTGTGATTAAAGGAGGAAGATTCATTGGAGATCTGTAGGAGTATGCTAGAAATGTAGAAGGCGGTAGTTGGAAAATGGGATACGGGAGGGATCACAGCCTTTGCAGATGACAAGATTAAGTATATGACTACAGGAATGGGTAAATGAGAAACCCTCAAGAAAGTATGAGGCCAGAATAGTGGAAGCTGAGTATTGAAGTCACCAAGAGTTAAGGCAGAAGTGGTATTTGAGTACCTGGGTTTGAATCTGGGTACTGCACAGTTGCCAACTGAGTGTCCTTGGGCAAGTTACATAACCTACCTCAGCTTCTTCATCTAACAAAATGAGGATAATGATAGTATATTTTTCATAATTATGAGAATTAAACAATTTAGTACTTACAAAACCCTTAGACATTATGTAACATATGGTAAATGATATATGTGTTAGTATCATTATCATGATCATGATCATCATAATTATCATTATTATTATCATCCAGGCCTGTGTGATTCTTTGCTTTATCAATTCAAAATTTATTAAGCAACTATCATATGCCACATACTGTGCTAAATATCATTTTTAAACTTTTGTATAATTCTTTTCGCTATTTTATGCTTCAGGATTTCAAGTTGATCAGAAATAATACACTGTAGTCTCTCCAAAAGGATATCCTTGAAGTCTATGCCATAAGTTCTTCTTGCTAAAGTAAAATGTTGTTTAGTAAAAATACAGACTCAGAGGGAAATGGGACAGGCCAAAACAGTGAATAGTTGGATCTGGAAACTAAACTTATTTATTCACAATAACAAAAGAGAAGTTTGGGACAGACCCAGCTATAAATTTCAAAAGAGAATCTAGGTATAATGCTGAAGCATGAGAGTATCCAAAAAGTATTAAGAGTTAGGAGACAATGAAGATGGGAAGTTAGTACTGTGGTGTCCCAACATGAAACAATGGGTTAATGTCCTGGAATGCAGGTTAAATACAAGGAACTACTATGCTGGAGATTGGCTATCAATATATGGACAGGAGGGCTTTGGGGATTAAGATGGAGATCCAGTTACTGAAAATGAAGTAAAATTCACTAAACATAATGATCCTCTTTGTAAAGGACCACCTCCAAGGTCTGGGGTGCCTAGAGAGCAAACCTAGGCTATTCTTTATTATTTACAAAAAGTGCCTTATGTTTGAATTATCATCTGGCCAATTACCACAGGCAGTTTCACCTTCTGGCTCAAAACACACACATTTTTCATCTACACAAATGCCAACCATAATGTTGCATATGATTGAGTGTGTTTTGCAGACTGTAGCTAAAAATCAGTGTAAGTTTAAGCGGACATGGGGAAGAAAAACAATGTGATGTGAATTTTGTTCTCTGTGTTTAGGCAAGCTACGACCTATTTCTATGCCAGTGGAATATAATTGGGTGGGGGACTATGAAGATCCAAATAAGATGAAGAGAGATAGTAGAAGAGGTAAGTGTTCTAGAATTTCAGTGTAGGCTGGGTTGTTGGAACAAAAAGCAAATTTAAATGTTCTTTAAATAGGATGTTATGGCTTCAGTAGAAAATTTTAATTCTCTCATTAACATAATGGTACACCCAAACCAACTCAGACCAATATTTGATGATCTTGATCTGTTATTAAGTAGATATCTTCTCTGAATGCTTCCTAATGGATTCAGGTTAGATAAGTGCAGTATAAAAATGAATATCTGATTGTTATTTGAGAGTTAACATTTGGAAAACAAGGTCAGAAGTGTGAAACTGCATAAAAGTTTAGTAAATAGAGTTTGTGATCAGTCCCCATTGGTCCGCAATGCAGCCTCACCATTTTTATGTTAATACAACCTTAAAATGAGCAGTGAGCATATGGATAAAAGCTAATGGAAATTGGGCCAGTGACTCTAATGAAAGCCATATAGAAATGGAAAAAAAACTGCTTTGCTCTTTTTTCTCTTCTGTTTGCTGTTCAGGGTTATCTTCTTACTGGGGGTGGGCTACACTTGAAGTATCTACCAAAAGTAAGTTTTTATGTTCACTTATCCTACATTGAGGTGAGCAGTAAAGAGGACAACTGAAAGTCACACTCCTAAATGGTATTCGACCAAGTGTAGATATGGGGGGCCCAGTGGGTCATGCTGCTACTTCCACTTTCTGAGATCAAGAGCCATAAAGTTGTAGATGAAAAATAAAACAAATCCAAACAAAGCAAAAATGATTCATGAAACCTAAGCTCATGGAGCTTCTATCAGAGTATGTTTAGCCCATTTGTGTGTTAGTTCTAGCTGATGTACAGAATATATTTCATTACTGCACAGGTCCACAGACCGCACAGGGATAAGCAAGCATGAATATCTGCTTCATTTGTCTTCTTAACACTTGTTTTATGGAGCAGGCACTTCTGAAAATGTTGCTAAATACAGGAACATTGAGAGATTTCTTTACATCTATGTATTCGTTCCATTTTTAACTTCAGTTTCTAACCTCATTTGCTTTATAGAAGTAATCAAGAAAAATATAAAAAGTAAAATGTTTATCATATGCCACCTCTGAGTCACTCTCTGGAACTTCATATGAGAGTGATATCCTGGGATGGGGGGAAGCCTTATGAAGTACTAAGTGCTGGCTATCAATTTAAGCATAGATTTTATAAACTAAGTTTCCTCACTATTGTTTCATAATGTGGACTTTAATTTCTTCAAGGATGCTACGTAGCCTGCCATAGGTTGGTGTTTATCATCAACTTTTAGCAGAATTCCCCTGGGGGAGCTTCTGCTTTAGGTTCTGCAGGTGACTCTGATATAGTTGGTTAAGAGATGAAACTTGGAGATATAATTTTTATGTGTTCTATTTCTTATTGCCCTATGATCCCAAATAATAAGGTCCTCTGGTTTTCACTACATAGCTATTTTATAAATTAAATCAAGTGATTTTTCTGAAGTGAAATTTAATAGCACAATTAGGAAATAGTAAATTTGGAATATTTGCATATTTATATTGGTGTATTTATCTCTTTTTATATAGAAAACTCTCTACTCCGATACATGAGCAATGAAAAAATTGCTCAAGAAGAATACATGTTTCAGAGAAACAGCAAAAAAGACACAGGGAAGAAGTCTAAAAAGAAGGGAGATAAGAGTAATAGCCCGACCCACTACTCATTGCTACCTAGTTTGCAAATGGATACATTGAGACAAGACATCATGGGCACACCTGTGCCAGAGACCACACTATATCATGTAAGTAAAATTTCAGACTCTGTAATACAGCTTTGATCCGGAGACTTTTTTTGGCTAAATTGCAGATTATTTATTTTTATCTTGTTGCCAGATTTTGACAAAAGATCCTAAGCTTAGAGTTCCATGCCCTTAAACCACACATAATGGCTTATTGATTTGTTCTTCAGTTCATATGTTCAATGAGTTCATATGTTGTAGCTGGTTACATTTTTTTTTTCATTTTTTTTAAGATTTTTTTAAAGATTTTATTTATTTATTTTCAGAGAGAGGAGAAGGGAGGGAGAAAGAGCAATGTATGGTTGCCTCTCACATAGCCCTCATTGGGGACCTGGCCCTCAACCCAGGCATGTGCCCCGACTGGGAATCGAACCGGGACCCTCTGGTTCCTAGCCCGCGCTCAATCCACTGAGCTACACCAGCCGGGCGTTTTTTTTGTTTTGTTTTTTTTTAAGATTTTATTTATTCATTTTTTAGAGAGAGGGAAAGGAAAGGAGAAAGAGGAGGAGAGAAACATCAATGTGTGGTTGCCCCTCACGTGCCCCAAATGGGGACCTGGTCCTCAACCCAGGCATGCGCTGACTGGGAATCAAACCAGCGACCTTTTGGTTTGCAGGCCTGTGCTCAATCCACTGAGCTATACCAGCCAGAGCTAGCTGGTTGCATTTTTAATGAAGTAACTTAATATGCATAGAATTCTTTGAGAATAATAACTAATTGATTAATCATCAATGTAATAATAATGGCAAATAAATAGCTATAAAATTCCACATTAAAGATAGGATTTTTAATGTATTCATGATTTTATTTAAAAATGAGAAACTACTAGACTTGGAGCATAGTGCTCAAGGTAAAAATGGGAAGACATAGCACACCATTATATGGATAGAAAGGCACTCCAAGAGTCTCAATGTATTTTGACTATTGTAATGGATGGGTGCAAGAAATATAGGAGGAACGTGGGAGGAGGAGGGCCTTAGCCTTCTAGGGAAGTGGGAAAAGGCTTTAGAACGGGGATCATTTGGATGAGGAGTGGAAGACGAGTAGCAGTATTGTGGGAAGACATAGGGAGTTGTGCCACAATGTGTGAGACTATGGCATATTCTAGAGACTTCACATGGCTAAGAATTAGTGCTTTGTTAAAAATTGGAGGAAAGCACCCTGTCTGATGTGGCTCAGTTGGTTGGAGCATTGTCGCATAAAAGGAAAGGTTGTGGGTTCGATTTCTAGTCAAGACACATGCCTGGGTTGAGGGTTCATTCCCTGTGAGGGCACAGAGGAGAGGCATCCGATCAATGTTTCTTTCTGACATGGATGTTTCTCTCCCTGTCTCTCTCTCTCTCTCTCACTCCCTCCCTCTCTCTCTAAAATCAATAACCATGTCCTCATGGGAGGATTACATAAAATTTAAGGAAAGTATGTGAGAAAGGGGCAGTAGGTGGACCTAGAGAAGTAGGTGAGCTTAGATCAGAGATTTTATGATAAACTGCGTAGGCACTTTCCTGCAGTGATGAAGAGTTATTGAAGAATTTTGAGCCAGGGACTTGCAGAATGAGAGTAGCCTGTTTGTCCCTCTAATGCAGAGCACTGATCAAGAGGTATAAGGCCAAAGGCAGAGCCACTAAGCCTGGCCAGAAGATGATGAGAGAAACTAGGACAATGGCAGTGTTGGGGCTGAGAATCTTGTTAACCAGAACATTAAATCACAAAAACAACCCACTTTTATCATTTTGGTTAAAAGGGAGTTTGTTGTGCCAGTGGAACTATAGCTCCATATTAGGAGCCCTTGAAAAACATTGACTGTACTTTGTAAGTAATTTGAACAAATGTGTATTTGTTGAGAGTATCAAAAAATTTAATCTGTCACTGCTGTAGAAGTGTATCATTTATGTATACAAAATGTGAAACAGTTAATAACATCCTTGGGTTGCTTTTCTTAGTAACTTTTTTGAATCATATAGTTATTCTATAACTTTCATAAAACTAGAGTGTAGAAAAATATTTTCATTTATTGGGGTTGAAGTAGGAGCATACTTCACAATCATAAGTGTTCATTCTCTACCTTCCTCTGTTCCCAATAACATACCCCCAAGCCTCTTCCTCTTCAAGAGAACAGTGCCCATTATCAAAACCTGCTCCTTTGAATGGCTGACAAATCAAATTATTATTTTTTCCACAGGTATTTGTAGTCAGTCTGAAATCAATAGTCCTAGCTGTATGAAAGGGGCCACTTTTACTATCACTAGTCAGAAATGCTGTCTGAACACTGAGCTCTCTCTAAAACCTGGTGTTCCAGTCACAACTAATAGCCTGAACAAAATCTAAAGATAAGAGCCAGCTGGCTTGTTTGAAAGGGAAGTTGGTAGTGAAAGATGAGGCTGGAGAGGGAACAAGAGGCCACTTTACCCAGAGTATGTAAACTATTAAAGTTTGGGTTTATCCTAAGAAGAGTGGTAAACCATTGAAGAAGCATTTAAACACTCAGCCTGCGCCATCCTATCATGCATATCCAGACAGTAGAGTACTGTGAGGAAGGAAAAGAGAGAAATGAGTCTTGAAGATTTTGAGTTATTGAATTATCAAGATAGTAAAAGGTGAGTCAAACTGGTAATCAGAAAGATCATGAGTATTTTCTAGGAGTATAAATTGTTACCACCTTCCTAAGGAGTATTATTTAGTTATATGTATCAAGAACCTGGTCTAGTGACTTTACTTCTACAGGTTTATTCCAGGAAAGAAATCAGAGGGTCTACTTTTGCCTCCTACTTTAATTAATGTGTCCTGAATGTGCAGTGTAGTATTTCCTGGATAGTTAATTATTCCAACTGATTTTTGATAGAACAGCATAGAGTAATGAATATTATTAATGATGGGAGAAGTCTTCCCATTATACAGTGACTTGCTAGTCCCACAGCAGAAGGCTGGACACTTTCTAACTCTATTCTCTGGTTTAAAAGAAAAAGAATTTTTAGCCCCAAAGTATATGTTAGATGTCTCTAACCAGTGTTCAAAACGAGAACATTATTTGGTATTTTTTTTTTTGCTAGACTCAGTTCTCTTGTGGACCTTACCTCGCTTAGTACTTTCCCAGTTATCAAGGAAGTTTCCATATTTGTTGTATCTTTTGAACCTCACAACAACCATATTTGTAAATAACAAAACTCAAACTCAGAAAGATTAAGTGATTTACCCAAAGTTGTACTGCAAAACAAGCAAACAAACAAAAAAAAAAAGGTGTAAGAGTAAGGACTAGAACCCAAGCTGCCTACCCCAGTAATCTTTCCACACTCCACCCTGGTACACCATGCATGTACTAAATGAGTGAGTTTTGAAAAAGTTTGACATCAAGAAGCATGTGCCTTCATAGATTTATTTTAATAACATCTTCAGTACCTGGTTTGATTTCTATCCAGATTTATCTTTCTCTCTGTTACTATTTTTTAATGAAGTTTGGAAAAACATACAAAGCTTCTGGTGTTATAAAGCACGAGTAGTTATTCGGCATGATCTATTGCAGAGATTAGAGTACTATAGTTAGAATTGCCTGAACCTCAGAGCCAAAACAATGTACACTTAAATGATTGCTTCTTATATTTCACAGGAATTCTTGTTTTATTTTTTTATTGTTTATACATGCTTATTTAAAGATCAAAACAAAAACTTTCAGCCCTGGCTGGTGTGGCTCAGTGGATTGAGTGCTAGCCTGCAAACCAAAGTGTCACCAGTTCGATTCCCAGTCAGGGCACATGCCTGGGTTGTGGGCCAGGTCCCTGGTGGGGGGAGTGCAAGAGGCAACCACACATTGATGTTTCTCTCCCTCTGTTTCTCCCTCCCTTCCCCTCTCTAAAAATAAATTTAGAAAACTTAAATAATTTTTTTTAAAAACTTTCTCAAATTTTGTTGGCAAGAGGCCTCTTTACCCCCTTAATCACTCCATCCATATTACCTTGCCACAGTAACTCATTTAATGAAACATCTCAAGTTTAATATATCTCCAAGTAAAATTATTTTATCCCTAGAATTCTTTACAAGTTCTTCTCATTGAAGGGCCATAACTTATCAAATTATCTTCTTCACTCAAACTCCTAGAATATATTATCCCCTTGACAGCATCCTCTAAATTTCACAAGAGTATAAGCCTAATAATCTGCTGTATATACCCAGATCTCATCCAAAGACTCCCCTTAAAAACCTATATGCTTGGGTCTCTTGGCCCGGATCTTATGTGAGAATGAAGTATAAGTCACAATCGTTGAGTACTTTATATTCTAGTTTCTTGGAGATAACTTTCCCAATAACAGTGTTAAATTGTTTGCAACCTTTGTGGACTCTTCATTGGTTTTTGGCTCAGAAACCAACCAGCCATGGCCAAAGTGCATGAGCTCAATCTAGAGTCTCAATTCTAAGTGATACTGCTAAATCTGTTTCTTAACATCACTACAAGTATCACGCTAAGCCACAAACAAGATCCTAATAGTTGAACCCAAAATAATATGGAGCATTGAGAAATACATCAGTGTTTCAATCCCTATTCTTTAAATGCAAATGGTTTTAGATTAACTAGATGAAAGCCTTCCTGCCTTAGGAAATGGGAGAATAAGCTATCTTCTCATGTATTCTTTTATTAATCATTAATTTGGAGTGGCCTCAAGAGACAATGGTCGTTGTATCTAACTATATCCAGGTAAAAAGGGCTCAACATTAAAGAAGGGAATTGTCTTTTCTAAGGTTGTTATCTAAGATGGCCAAGAATAATGTAGTTCTAGAACATGAGCTTTAAGTCAGCTCTGTGAACCTAGACATGTTTCTGAACCTCATTTTCTCATGAGTAAAAGGAAGATAATAATACCTTACCTGCTATTTCAAAATCAAATCACACATTGTGTATAAAGTTTTCCACTGTGCTGGGCAACGCCATATAGTAAAGAAATTAATTTATTTACATGGAAGTGAATTTGCTTCTCAGTAAGCAATTGAGGATACATTCTAGCACTAAAACACATGTCCTCATTGGATATTAATGAGTATATTGGTTAGGGTTCAATCAGGAAAACAGAAGCCCTAAGTGACATGGAATAAAAGGCTAGTTATTAGTCAATTGAGGAACTAGTGAAGATGGCTCTGCAGAGCCAGTGATCATGAAGAAAATATGGATGTGAAGTCAGGGAGAGCAGGACAATCTAGAACCCATGAGCACAAAGTGGAACTCTGCCTCCAACTTCAGTAACGCTGGAGCCCTCCACCATGGAGATTCACAGGCTCCTTATACAGGACTTAGAGGAGTTGCAAACCAGGCTATCAGCCCATCCAAAAGAGATAAGCCACCAGAAAAGTGACAATGTGTATGAGTTGCAGCAGCAACTGACACCCTACATGACCTTCAGAGCATAAGAGGTGCTGCTTCACTTGTATTCTCCAAAATTCACACAAAGTTACATTGTAGCTAACCCTAACTAGAAGTATATAAGAAAGGGAATTCTGAGATACATTGTTACAGCTTTGCTAAGTTGACACAGTACGAAACCACCACACTGAGGCTTCCTTTTTTGTGGGCACTTCAGGTGCCTACAAGGTAAAACCTGCTTATAAATTCTGTAGTGATTTTCTGTATGAGGATCGGTAGTAAAGTGAAAAATTCTAAATTATAAATCTGGAGTTGACTCAAGGTACAGCCCACCCATATGAAGGTATCATCCCTACAGCCTACTTACTTAATTTACCAAAGCATATAACTTAAAATTGTCTTTGATCTTCAATGAGAAGATTGACTAATATAAGTAATAATTAAGATAAAATGTATAATTTATTAATACCTAAGAGGTTTCTACCTAAGAAAACACTTTAGAAAAATCTTTAAAGGATTTCTTCATATGCTCTGCTTAAGGAAAAATGCCAGAAGGCGGTATATATAGACCGTGTTGCCTTAGGTAATTATTGAATGTCCTTTACTTAGTTGCATTTTAGCATCAGGTCCTTAATTTTTATTAGACAGCCGCTATAAGAAATAGCCATACAAAATCTGCTTGTTTGGTATAAAAATATTTTTGAAGATACTGTATTTTCTAATCCTTTGTGCCCCCATATATGATTTTGTAATTGGGTAAAAGCTTTGGCTGCCTGTAATGACAATGTATATAAAGTATCTGGCACACTGTCTGGCACTATGGTGGTACACAAATATTCTTAGCATCCTTCCTCCAGCCATAGTACCAAATTGTCCTTAGCAGGGGGATGAGAACAAGCCAAACTAAAACTAGGTGCATTTGAGGCAACCAGTTCTGGAGAAGTGGCTGAAAACACCAGGCCCTGCATAAATCTTATTTTTCACATCTAAGCTTGTATAAACTGCTTTCTTTCTCTTACTCAGTTTTCTCGTTTACAGATGAGTGTGGCACTGCAGAGAAGACTATGGAAAGTGCCTTCTAAATTGCCAACAATGATTTGATTTTTGCTGCAAATACAGAATTTTAAAAAATATTCCCATCATGTCCTTTTTTCCCTTCTGTTAGATAAAACCAATTTTGCTTTTTTTTTAGTCTTAAAATCATGTCCTACTAGATGTTTCAGTGTGGAAGAGAAGGAAAAATATCATTTATCTCTCTCAAGTTATTTTATTATAAAATAAATTGCATATAATGACATTTAAAACTTTCTAAACTTAACTTTCAATTTTATTCAGTATTCTCAGAGATTTTCCGTTAAGAAAAAATATCTCTGGATCAAAAAAAACTGCAGCAAAGTGAGCAGATAAAAAAACATTTGAAGTGGTTATCTTGGTGAGGCAACCATTTGTTCATTCTGTGAGAGCTTGATATGAACATACCCTTGGCTATAAATCTATTTAGATAAAAGCTGACATTCTTGGAACAAATTACACTGAGATGGTAAAAATTCCATGATGAGAAAATGTGTCCAATATATCAGAGCAAAAAACCTGAAAATAAACGTAACCAACAGCTGTTCAGTTTTAAATTCTTTTAAATAAAGCTATTAATCCAATAGCCAGAGAATTTTTAATAGTTATGGTTTAGTCATATCATTGCTGAGAAAATTCCCATGTCTCCACAGTGACTCCATTTGAGATTTTTAGGATTTGCACATTTTAGTAGAGGTGATTTTTTTATATATATATTTTTTCTGTTTTCTTTTACATATAATTTATTTCCTTGTCATCAAGTAGCCTTCCAGAGGCAACTCTGGTTCTCTCCATTTATTTCTGGCCATAAACTTTTCTTTGTCACAAAAGATGGGCAAGCCTACACTGATTTCTCTGACACCCAGATGTGGGTAGTTTGTCAAACAAAAGTGACAGGAGCGGGAACTGGCCAATTCTGATTTTCACCTATTTGAACTTTCTGCTTCTGTGTGCAAATCTATATTAATTGTACACATTAATCAAGCACCCCCAAATAGCTGTATCTAATATGGCTGGGGATAAGTTGTTTCCATATGCACTGGAGCTTAAACATAAACTAACTGTCTTTCAATAAATAATTTATCATTAAGTGTGTCACTGATTATGAGTATATATAATTCCTGAAACATCAATAATTGAGTGTACATTGGTGGCTAGCCATTTTTCCCTTCGTCTTTCTGCCATGATCATATACAGTTAGTTCTCTATGAGATAGTCTTAAGAGTAGCTGGTGCCAACCCCCTGATCTTGCAGACAAGGAAATTGAGGTCAAGAGTAGTTTGGTGACTTGACCGCAGTAATAGAGCTGGAATATGGACTGGAGTAGAGAGAATAGAAATCATGTCTCCTGACTCCTATTACAGTGTTGCTCCGCAGTACTGTGCATTCCATTTCTGCTGAAACATAAACATTTGAAGTGAATCACTCTAGCTGGTGTATTGAGAATAGATTGGAAGGGCTAGAGGTAAGTGTGGAAGGAGAGAGACAAGATAGGAGCTGGTCAATTCAAGTGAGGGATAATAGCAACCTAGCCCTAGGTGCTAAAGTGGACGTGGTGAGAAGGGGTTGGAGTCTGGGTATGTTTTAAAGGGACAGTGGACAGGATGCACTGACAGATTGCATATGAGACACCATAACTCATAGCCTCAGTGTCCTGCACTCGTAGGTAGTCAGTAACTGATTCATGCTTTCAACAGATTATTATATGTCAGGTCTTGTGCTAGGAGCTGAGTATAAAGTGGTGAGCTGAGCAGATGGTTCCTGCCTTCGTAGGAACTAATGCAGCAGTTAAAAACCAGTTGAGAACATAAACCAAATAATTTTAAGGCATTACATAATAATCAGCAGTGTGTCAGGTGAAATATTGCATAACACAATGAATCAGCTCCAAAATATTTCTCCTGTGTAAAGAATTAGTGGAGAGGCAGGCTTGCCTTATTTGGATCACTGATTTCCTCATCAGTATTGACATAGGGTTTTTTAATTGCACTGAGTTCAATTAGCACTGTTAATAGCTTTGGAATAAAATGTGATTGCAGTTCCATCCTTGTCCTCCTTGGCTGAGCCTTATTGCTTTTCTGTACCTTAGTTTCTATCACATTTGCAAAATTAAAATGCTAACATGAGCCTTCCCCTCAAGAAGATATTATAATTAATAGTTGCCCAAAAACCTGCAAATTGTTTTTAACCCACAAATCAATATAACTTTCTAATTAAAATAAAACCAAAAAAGCATGAAAATTTGAGCTTCTTAAGATGTTAATGATTTGAATTTTCTCCATTAATATAAAGTGGTATAATTAATATCTTTCTGTTTTACAGAATCCTTTCTTTCCACACAGCAATGTAGTTACATGTCATAAGAGGTTTGCATTAATGGATGTCTTTGTGTCAAAAGCAGTTTTTCTTTTTTTTTTCCCATTGTTACTATGACTCCAGAATAATTCCTTAGGAGACAGTATTGCAAAGTAGGTAGAAGAACTGGTTTTGGGTTTGGCAGACCTGGGTTTCAATTTTGACGCTACCACTACCTGTTTGGTCCTCAGCAAGTTGTGTACTCTGTGTCTCAGATTTTTGTTCTTTAAAATGGGATTAACGATAACCACGTTACAGATTTATTGTAAGGATTAAGATTGATAACTGATATAAAGTGTCTGATACTGTGCCTGACCCATAAGCCCTCAGTAAATGATAATTATTATGATCCAGGAATGAGAGTTCCTGTTTCCCAAGAATGGTGATTCTTGTTACCCTTCCCAGCTGCTCACCACTAACCCCTCCTCTTCTTCCTACTTTACTACTACTGCAAAGGAAAAAAGAAATCACCTCATGGGATCCTGTATAAAATTCAGTCATCTCCTTCCTTCAAAATCTAATCTGCAGCCCAGCTGGTGTAGCTCAGTGAATTGAGCGTGGGCTGGAAACCAAAAGGTCCCGGTTCGATTCCCAGTCGGGGCACATGCCTGGGCTGCAGGCCAGGTCCCCAGTGAGGGCCATGTGAGAGGCAACCATACATTGCTCTTTCTCCCTCCCTTCCCCTCTCTCTAAAAATAAATAAATAAAGTCTTTAAAAAAATCTAATCTGCATAATATTATTTTGATGAAAAATTGACTCTGTCCAACCTAATGAGTCTAACTGATCTTCTCTAAATTCTCCTCAAATATTGTCTTTTTGTTCTTATTTGCATGCTTATTGTTTTTAAAAACATGCTTATTTGCTTTTTAGTGTATATAGAGCCATTTTCAGTATAACACAGGTTAACTTTATTGACAGATCCAAAGCAACCTGACCCCACTGTGCTGAAAGACCCGGTGCAAATGCAGTGCCTTATCCTCACACCCCTGAGCTCAAAGTTTCTCTCATGCAACAGAATGGGCAAGGCCACCACCAACAGCAAACTTGTTCAATTCTGTGCTGTTAGTTCTTGTAAATGGAAGATTTCTTGATTTAATATTTATTCCCATTAGCATCTTACTTACATTACTTGCTCATGTTTAGACTTTTCTTCTGCTGACATATAATAATTAGAAAGTAAGGGAAAATACATTCCTTTGTAAAATATTTAAATTCCAAAGGCTTTTTGTTGATTTGTTTATTAAAAAATTAAATATGTGAAAGTAACCATCATTTTTCCCAAGTGTTTCAAATGCTAAGCACCTTCTTTTCTAATGTGTAAGAAATAAGCAATTTGTTTGACTAGTCACTGAAGAACTCTTGGAACTTTGCAGAAAATTACAGTAAGAGGAAGTTGCTATATTGCAACGAGAGAGTATTTTGATTGCAAATTTTCCCATAAGTGTGGCAATTTGCAACTTGAGAAGAATTTAATAGTAGCTGAGCTTTCAAAATGTAACACAGAAAGTGTCATTTTCTTCCACAATTAAAATAAGTGCTTCTGAAAGTTTCAGGATAAGAATGACCCAAATTACCCTCCCCCATACTTCCCCATTCAGAAGAGAGGGGAATAGAGTTTGAACAGAACATCTGTGGACAAAACGAAAGACAAATGGTCTTTTCAGGCAAATGTCTGAAAAAGGGGATCATTTATAGCCAAACAGAATACCATTGCATGCATCACCATAGTTAACAAGAGGATCAACAATACTTTCATAATAACCCTTTATTTTAGTACATTCTATTTTTGAGGATAGAATTATGATTTCAACACATCCATTCATAATTCATCATATAATTATTTGCATAATTATCTTTTGACACACATTTAATGTACTGTAGCCAGCCCCATCTTGAATTCAAATTTAAACTGTTAAGTTCACTAAGACAATCTCAGTGCAAGTAATACTAAGGGGGGTTGGATAAAAAAGGAACTTTTTATTATCCACCAAAAGAAATGGCCTGCTAAAGAACAGAATTTTCAGTAATATTCTGTACATGCATTACTGGAGAAAAGACACCTGGCTTGTTTCTTGTCTGCTGAAGGACTTCTCCAGGTTAAAAAAAAAATGGCTACATCCTATGTTCTTTACTAATGGTTTACTTAACTTTTATTCATTCAGCCAATATTTCTTGAGCATCTCTTCTGAGCTAGGCCCCGTTTTAGGCAGAAGATAAAACAGTGCATAAAATAGAATTCCTCTTCTTTCATGCAGTTATATTTGGAAGGAATGCCAGGTAATGCACAAGAAATATAAGTACTTTTGAAAATGCTCAATGCCGAGGAGTGAAATAAAGCAGGAAAATAACACAGAAAGTGTTCAGGGCAATGAGGATAACAATTTTAGGTAGGGAAGCCTGGGAAGAATTTACTAAAAAGAAAGCATGTGAGTAATGACCTGAAGGAGGTAAGGGAGAAAGCCACAACAACATCTGGGCAAATGTCACTTCAGACAGAAGGAATAGTCAGGGTAAAGGGCCTAACATGGTACTATAATTGGCATGATCTAGAAGTAGCAACTGTAGCTGAAGCAAAGTTAGTAAGGGTAGGGGCAAGACGCACCGATAACAGGAGGCGGTTATACAGGGCCTTCAAGATCATTGGAAAGGTTTGAGCCTTGATTTAAAGTGTGATGAGAAGTCATTGAAGAATTTGTGTAGAGGAATGATATTATTCAAACCATATTTTTAAAGGATTATCCTGTCTCTTGTCTTAAAAGCAGAGGAGGTAAGAGCAGAAGTAGGAAGAACAGTGAGGAGATATTTCAGTAATGCAGGTAAGGGGTGATGATGGCTTAGACCAAGGTGCTAGTAGTATAAGTAGTAAAAAAAAAAATCATATTCTAAACATATGTTGAAGATGGAGCTGATACAGCTTGCCAGTGGCTTGGCTGTGAGATGTAATAAAAAGAAAAAGGTAGGTCTACTCCAAGATTTACTCTGGATATAAGCCTGTGGGGGGAAGGGGATGGAATTACCGTTTACCAAGGTATAAAAGACTAGGAGAGGAGCAGATTTGTTTGAAGGGTGGTGACTATCGTTAGCTCAGTGTTGTATAAAATCTGTTTAGTCAGGCAGCCTATACAGCTCAGCCCAAAAGCCCTGGCTAATCATATGAATTCATTAGATTTTATTGAATTATTATTTAGGAAAGAAAGTAAAAATACATTTTTAGAGGTAATTTTCCTTCATAAATGCTTATCAAAGGAACGTATTTTTGATCATCAGTAAACAATATGAGCTTCTGCTTTAAATTCTCTCACATATGTGCATGCCCACATGATCATACAGAGTACATTCTCCCCACAGCAGCAAAACTGCACTCACATATGTCAAGTGTCTCTGCCCAGGGAAGCCCATTTAAAAAAACAGCATCCAGGGAGTTTATTGGATTGATTACATAAGAACCCCCTGCCTAGCAACTATAAAAATACCAGACCCCCAAAAAGAAAACAGGTGTTTAGTTCCCAGGTGGGCAGAACTATCTTATCACTTAAGGGAGCTTCATGTCAGTATAGGGAACTGTTTACCAGCCAAGTTCCCAGATGTCAGCCAAGGGTCCACCTTGCAAACAGGCCCTTCTAAGATAGCAGTTTCAGACCTGCTATAGCAACTGTTTTCTGCAGAGACCTATTTCCTTGACTGTAGCTTTCATTGCTTTTGCTGTTACTTTCAAAGCATATAATTCACTTATATGATTTTAATTAATATAATTCAATTATAACTTCCATTTGAGAAAATATTATATTACTTAGAAAAATAATGAAATCTCTCTTAAGGTAATTATGTTGTAATATTTATGATATTTACAAAACACATCTGAGGCTTTGCTTCCTTGAATGATGGATAAATCTGTATTTTGTGCCTAGGAGTTCTTAGACTTCAACAATATGTAGACTTCTTATACTCTGAGATCACAATCAGTATGAGAATATATTTATAGGGAAAGAAAAGATAATCTTGTTAAAAAAGAAAACCTGGAGAGCCATAAAATATGTTTTTGTGTAGAGTTTAAAGTAGACCTTCAGGTTCTAAAGAATAACATGCAGAAAGCATAGGAGGTACATTATGTAACTCAATTCTTTCAAGCTGTCTGTTATCCATGTAGCTTCCTAAAAACAAACCACCCCCATCTTTGTCATTTTTTAAAATAATAAGCTGTAAAATCATGATTACTTGTGGAAACACAAAAGGAAAAAAGAAACTCAATCAGTATTTTTACAGCCAAACAATTTAGGGAAAATAACTATATGTAAATTAACTATAGGTAAGCACACTAGCCTGAGCTATTATTTGAGTTATCATTTTGAAGCAAAGCACACTCAAGAAAATCAGCACAGCATGTGTTTTATCTTTTATGCTTTCTCTCCAAAATGAACTCTTGTAGCCTTGGGTCCTTCAAAATTATACACATACACATGCATGTGCACACACACATATTGCTTTGACATTTGGGTGATTGTTTCTGGTTACACCATATGGCAGCAAATTATATGATCCTTATCTTTAGGACTGGTATCCATTCAGAATATTATATTCATGAAAATTGTGTTAATCATATACAAACACAAGAAAACTATTATGTAAGAATATCACTCTGTTATTTTATGAGCAAAGATGCTAAACAAGAAAGTTATGTCATGGAATACAAATGTATTCTATAAAACCAAGACCAGTGAATTTTATGTAAACAAAATCCAGTTGCCTCTTATGGATATACCTTTGTAAAAGAAAAGAAGAACTTGTTACCTAAAATTCATTTTAAAGGATTATTTATGAATTAAAATTACACATGCTATATCTGTACCATACTAACTAGCTAATCATATGAACCTAATTAACCTTATTTACACCAGTGAACAATATAGCTTACTTGATTTAGAGTCATTAATTGAAGGCTAGACCATTCAATGCAATTGTGGGGTTTTCTATTAAGACATTAAACTGTTGCACCACTTAGCATGGATTAAACAGATAGGCTTAACTGAGATGGTTGTTTAACCAGTTGAGTATGATTCTGGGAGCATGAATCAAGGGAATAATTATAATGATGTCCTATGGAAACCAAGTGGAAGAAGAGAAAAAAAGACACAAAAGGGTGGTGAGGTCAATGAATTGGACACCTCAAAGGAAGACTTTCTAAAAATTGCTGAGTTGGGAGCATTAGACTACGTAAGACATGGATAGTGTAGGTGGTGGTTGGAGTATGCTTCAGAAAACATATCATCATGACAAGGGGTAGCTAAGAATTGGAGAAATAAAGATCATTGGAGATGAGGGACTGAGGAACCAAGGTGCTGACATCCCCTACATGAAGATTGGTCACCAATACTAGTAAGAGAAGTGGATGCGAGAGGAAAATAATGATCGAAGTGCTGAAATATTTAGTAGCAGAGGAGGGATACCTAGGAGATCAAAAGGTGATAGTGGCGTATGTGATAGAATGAACTTCTAAGGAACAAAAAATAATCATATTTGCCTGCCTACTTAATAAGATTTTTCTGAGAATCAAATGAGATATTGCTTGAAAAGCACAATAAACCCCTTTAAAAGGTACAAAGTAAGATTATGCATATATGAGTGCTTAGTTTTACCATTGTTTTGTGCCCAGATTTCTCTGCTACAAAATAAAGACAAAGATAATATCCTCTCCTGCTTCCCAAGAGATTAGAAAGTTGAACAGCATGATATATATGATATTTTTAAGGCTTTGGAAAAAGAAGCTAGTTTCTCTAGCCAGATTTCAGAGTTATCATTCAGGCCTTGAGAGTTCTACATACCATGATGATGTTACACATGGCACCCTATCAGATAATATTCTTCCCTATCTTTGATTTCAGACATTTCAGCAGTCCTCTCTGCAGCATAAATCAAAGAAGAAAAGCAAAGGTAAGAAATGGAAATGAAATGAAACATCTACCTGCTTGGTTTGCACTGTGATGATCACCAGCACACTTCACCAATCCTCTCTGGCCAGAAACCAGTGTGGTATAGAACAGCACAGCCCCTAGCAAATGCTGCGGAGACCAGCTTCTCCTTCAATTCAATTTTGATACAAGGCACTTTTTCCCCAAAAAATGGTCTCAGCATGCTTCGAGAGTGGGCTTTCACACTTCTTTTTTATTTGTTAATTTTTTTTATTTTTCAATCAATTTACATTCAATATTATTTTGTATTAGTGTCAGGTGTACAGCACAGTGGTTACACAATCACATACTTTACAAAGTGATCCCCCAATATTTCAAGAACCCGCCTGGCACTGTACATAGTTAATATTATTCGCTATATTCTCTATGTTGTACTTTACATCCCTGAGACTATTTTGTGACTATCAATGAGATGTTCTTAATCCCTTCATCTTCCCAGCCCCCCACCCCCACC